>JAODAL010052941.1:0-25636 GCA_025379985.1 Phyllomedusa bahiana
CTACCCAAACCTGCATGACCCCCACATTTAAAAAGTGCCGAAAAAGGAGTTTTTCAACCACCATTTTAGTTTAACGGACTTTGACTATACCCTGTCCGGGGCCCACATTGACCCCAAACCTGCATACCCCCACATTTAAAAAGTGCCGGAAAAAGGAGTCTTTCAACCACCATTTTAGTTTCAACTGGACATTGACTATACCTGTCCTGGGCCACAGCATGAGCCCCAACCTGCAAGCCCCCCACAATTAAAAAAGTGCCGTATAAAGGAGTCTTTCAACCACCATTTTAGTTTAACTGGACATTGACTATACCTGTCCTGGGCCACAGCATGAGCCCCAAACCTGCATGACCCCCACATTTAAAAAAGTCCCGTAAAATGAGTGATTTCAACCCCAATTTAATTTAAAATGGACATTGACTATACCTGTCCTGGGCCACAGCATGAGCCCCAAACCTGCATGACCCCCACATTTAAAAAGTGCCGGAAAAAGGAGTCTTTCAACCACCATTTTAGTTTCACTGGACATTGACTATACCTGTCCTGGGCCACAGCATGAGCCCCAAACCTGCATGACCCCACATTTAAAAAGTGCCGGAAAAAGGAGTCCTTTCAACCGCCATTTTTGTTGAACTGGACATTGACTATACCTGTCCTGGTCCCCAGCATGAGCCCCAAACCTGCATGACCCCCACATTTAAAAAGTGCCCGAAAAAGGAGTCTTTCAACCACCATTTTAGTTTCACTGGACATTGACTATACCTGTCCTGGGCCACAGCATGAGCCCCAAACCTGCATGACCCCCACATTTAAAAAGTGCCGGAAAAGGAGTCTTTCAACCACCATTTTAGTTTCACTGGACATTGACTATACCTGTCCTGGGCCACAGCATGAGCCCCAAACCTGCATGACCCCCACATTTAAAAAGTGCCGGAAAAAGGAGTCTTTCAACCACCATTTTAGTTGAACTGGACATTGACTATACCTGTCCTGGGCCACAGCATGACCCAGGGCCGGAGTTACAGTGGGTGCGGTGAAAGCCCAGGCTGGCGTCCGTCATCTATTAACACGCAGGTTAAAATGCCCTGATGACGCAGCAACGAAAACTGTCGTGCTGAAGCAGAGTGCGGAAGCGGAAGTGTGAGAACTCCAGCCTTCCTCTGTACACAGTCAATACCTGGGTAGCGCTTGCCCCTCCGTATGAGTGTGGACCAATTGAGCTTCACTTGGAAATACTGGTGGTACACCCAGGTGCCCTTTATCTTGGCATTCTTTTTCTCATTTTACTCAACGTGCTGGAGGAAATGGTCTCTGTACTTGGTTCTCTGTCCGTGCTCCATACTCCATGTCCTCTGAATAACCTACATCTGGTCAAGTTTTCCTGTACCTCCCTTGTACAATTCAGAGGAATTTTTTAACAGCTATTTTGTACATGCAAGTTTTTTAGTACTTTAATTCTAGAAAACACATTTTTAAATAGGATGGAATCCCACCCATGTCTTTGTTTCTCTTTTTTTCATTGTATTAAATGGGTTGTCTCAATACAGGATTGAAAGCTAATGTTAAAGATCTTGCAAAAACAATTCATTTTGCAATATGTCATTAACAAAAAACCCCCCCCCCATTAAAACAATGTCTACCTATGTCCTGTTTCTGACAGAAAACCAATCACCCTTGAGCCACTTGCAATTGTGAAGAACAAATGTCTGTTAGAAACAACATTTTTAGAATAGGACCTGTAGTATAGCTGCATGTCACAGCAAAATGCCCCCAAAAATTCAAAGCATGAACCCTTGATCCACTTTGGTCAATTGTGAAGAACAAATGTCTGTTAGAAACAACATTTTTTATAATAGGACCTGTAGTATTGCTGCATGTCAAAGCACCATGACCCCAAAAAATTATAAATATGACCCTTCAGCCACTGTTTAAAAATTGTGGGAAAATCCACTTAGAAGCACATTTTGTTATAAAGGACCTGTAGTATTGCTGTATTCAAAGCTACATGACCCCAAAAAGTTATAAAAAGACTTCTCAGCCACGTTAAAAATTGTGAGGGAGAAATGCCACTTAGAAGCCACATTTCTGTTCCAAAGACCATAATTATAGCTGTATCTCACAGCAACATGACCCCAAAAAATTATAAATATGACTTCTCAGCCACTATAAAAATTGTGAGGGAGAAATGCCACTTAGAAGTCACATTTCTGTTCCAAAGGACCATGATATTGCTGTATCTCACAGCAACATGACCTCAAAACCATTGACAATGCGAAAACTTCTTAAGATAAAGTGAGTAAATGGAATACGGTGTTGTCATGAAACCTTGCTGTCTTTTACAGTCTCCTCACAGCAAAACCAGCAAAATGAACTGTTGGGAAAAGAGAATAAAAATTGCAGTAAGAAAATTGATCAATTTTTAAAAAAACGTATTGGTCAAGAGGACCATTTCTGTTTGAAAAGGAATGTAAGGTAGAACTGTCAAATAATCGTATGAACCTCGGCAATATGGGTTGCCAACAACATCTCAGAGATCCATTCCTGAATTCAACTTTGATTAATTCACAACTATCCACATTATCAGGTGGCAATCCAGATTTGTTGTTCCTGTAATGACTTCCTCCGCTGTTCTGAAAGGTCCGCTCAGAATATTGGACGCTGGCTGCTGGCAGGACATACACCTCTATGGGCGTGACGATCCAGCCTCGGGCCATATTCGTCCAATTTGGATACCCAGAAGTCTATTTGTGTCGTGAACACATGCAAAAACAACGGTGATTGTGAGACGCAATACGTCGTGCACATGATCTTAAGCTGATCTCTTGTGTTGGATGTGTGCCCTGCATTGCAACGATGGTTTGGTTGGGGTGGTGGGATGTGTGAAACAAAGATTGCCAGAGGTCACCCATTAGGCTTCCTGCCACCTTGCCTCTGCTTTCCGCAGACGCCCTACTTTTGCACTCCTACTGCTGTCACGACAGCTAGATGTTGTCCACAGTGACATTTGGGGAACGTAAGCATACGCAACAGATGTCTCCCGTTGATCAATCAGCAAGGTCTCCATTCTTCAATTTACACTCTATTGGGTGTTGTGGAAGTGAAAGTGCAGAAATTATTTGTTTATTTTACCAGTGTGACCAGGAGGGTGGCCACCCAGTAACTGTTATGTACATCTTTTGAATGCTTAATTCGTAGGAATCATGTTGTAGTAAATGGAGCATCCAAGCACACATGTGAGAGATGGAGCCTTGATTTCCCAAGCCTCTGGGTCGAAGGGCACTAGCAAACTGATCTTCCTCATCTTCCTCCTCCGCCTCAAATTCGCGCCAACCTCTTTCCAAGGCAGGGACGTCGGTAACATCGGTGTCTAGGAATACCTCCTCCTCCTCCTCCTCCGCTGCCTCCGGCACAGCTTCAACACAGCCCTGACTTGCCTGAGATGATGCACCCTGAGAGCTGATGCGCCACCTTGCACTAGCTCTGGACCCCGAACCACTGCCTAATGAAGACCGATGAAATTGTGAAACTGTCGGGCCTTGTGGATTTGACGGAGAGAAAGGCTCCGTGTCCGCATCTGTGTCCGTCTCCTCCTCCGTCGCTGGCGGGACCTGTTGTTTCAGAGTGTCCAACGATCGTTCCAGAACTAAGATCACCACAATGCTCATGCTGACAAGGGCATTGTCCGCACTGACCATTTTGGTGGCTTCTTCAAAACTGGCAAGGATGGTGCAGAGCTCTTTCACCTGCCTCCACTCTCCGTGGTTCAACACCCCGAGGTCCGTACCGCTGCTTGTCAGGCCATGTGTCACTTCGTACTGCGTAATGGCATTGCGCTGCTGCCACAATCGCTGGAGCATGTGGAGGGTGGAATTCCAGCGTGTTGCCACGTCAACAATGAGACGGTTGACGGGAGGCCGAGCTGACGCTGCAACGCAGCCAGGCGGACGAAGCAGGGTGCGAACGGCGGGAAGTGCGAACTCATACCACAGCCTTCTTCACAGGCATCCAGACCCTGTAGCTCTATTAGAATTTCTGACGACGAGTCATGACATTTGCCAGGCAAGGTATGTTCTCCATCTACCGATCATTAAGGGCAGGCCAGTCAGATTTCGCCCTTAATCGCACACCACCTTTGCCTTTGCACAAGGTTCTTGTCACCCAGCCAGCTGCTTCGCTTCCGTCGTTGCTTTAAGAGCCTCCACGAGCTCCTGAACCTGTGTGTGGACGGTCCTCCAAGTGCAGATTAATTATTTTTCAACACGGCTGGTGTCCTCTGGAACGAGATGCCACCAGAGGTACCTTGGGGGAAAGAGCCCTTCACCATCCCTGCGGTTTTGAAAGCGAGTGCGCACGAGCTGAGAGCACCGTCACCCCCATAGTACATCCACCCAGCTCACCCATGAGCCTTTCAACAGAGATAAGCGGCCTTGGCCGTGCTTACTATCCATGTGTCGGTGTGAGATGGACTATATCCGTACACAGATTCAGACAACGCGCTTGAAAATTTTAGATGACCTGGCTGCCAGGCAGGGACGGCTTTTCTGGCAAAGAAAGGCCTGCTCGCATCTGGTAATTGGGACAAGCGAGGGCCAGTGATGTGGGCGAACCATCTGAGACCGACCAGAAGGAAAGGCAACATTTCCAAGGCCAAAAGCCTGGCAATGCCCGACATCAGCTTTTTGGCTTGGGGATGGTTTGGGTTAAAAGTTTTCCTCTTCTGCTCCCAAACCTGGAAGACCAGAAGCAGCTGCTAAACTGGCCGCTGTAACGGCATGCAGGTCGGTCAACAGGCGGAAGGAAAGGGTAGATTGGTCTCTGTGGTGCTGGTGGTTACATCTGGGCGACGGTGGAGGCTGAAGCGTAGGCTGATCCCGATCATGGAATCTGAGAGACAAGGCAGCTTGAGAACGCTAGGTGGTGAGCTAGGAGGATGAGGAGGCGAGACAGAGCGTGTGACAGTGGTTGGAGCCCGCGTCGTCAGGCCTTTTTTGGGCCAAGTGTTCCCACCATTTCAACTCAAGCATTATCTGCATGTGACATAGACATGTTGGTGGTGGATAATCCACTTAAAGTTCTTGCTCTACCTTAATGCGTTTTACGGCAAAGGCGCATATACATCGCTGTGAATCAGAGTCTTGCTCAAGATGCCCAGGCATGAGAGGTCCTGGACCTTTTTGCGACGTCGATAAGCGAGGAGCGGGGGTTTGCGCTGACCGTGTTTGGCGGAATCATATCAGCGGACTTCTGCGACCGCCCTCATTCCCTTTTTGGGCGGGACCCTAAATGACACTACCCCATCGTCCTTCCATCCTCGTCCACTGATGAAGCGCCTCGCAAGCAAATTCTGCGGAAAACAGACCAGGATGGATCCCAATGTCGTCATCATCATCATCATCATCACACAGGTGACTTGTCGTCATTACTTTCAGCCATCCAGAGCTGCTGGCTACAAGCAAGGGGCACTGCAAGTCGTTGCGACCGCCCGTGATTTTGCCGATTGACACGGCTTCCTTCAACCTCCTCAGGAAGGCATCAGAACTGGGCGTCAGAGCAGAAGAAAAATCATCCTTTGCCTCCTTGATACATTTAACATGCCTTCGACCCCCAACCGCATTTTTGTCCTCAAAGAGTGTCTTCAGAAAATGGATTATCCACAGTGGTGTGTATCACGAAGTTGACATTTGGGCTGCTTCAATGTGGACTAAGATGCTGATGGAAGCTGATCGACGTACATTTGTGGCCGTGACTGCGAGGACGAGGGAGGTAAGACCACCTGGTGCTAGATGCAGGTTGCTAATTAACCACTGAAGGCAGATTGGGCGACAAAGTTCGTTACTTAGATTCACAGTGGCCTTGACCCACGCGATGACAGGCCTGACGGTCCTGCAACAGACGATCCGCTGCATGCGTGTTTGTCGCCAGCACTGGAAGGAGCACCTTCTCTCTACCTCTACCTCCATGTGCTTCCCCCCCTCTTTGCTCGCTTAACCACACTGCAAATTCGCTCCCCTGTTTCAGAAATATAAAAATTTGAGAATGTATGGTAATAGTTTTGGAAAGTCTCTATTAAAAGACAGCAAATCACAGCTATTCTCAAATCCCTCTAATCAAAACAAAATTGCTGGGATTCAAATTTAATAACTGCAAGTAAGTTGTCTATCACAAATCTGAACTGGGCACAAAGTTCCCAAAAACACGTAATGTTTATTTTTTGATATAATTAAACTGTATTTTTTGCTAACCTCCACTGCATTGATTCGCTCCAAGTTCAAGAAATATAAAAATTTGAGAAGGTATGAATAGTTTTTAGGAAAGTCTATTATTAAAAGACAGCAAATCACAGCTATTCTCAAATCCCTCTAATCAAAACAAAATTGCTGGATTCAAATTTAACTGCAAGGTGTCCTATCAACAAATCTGGACTGGCAAAGTCCAATAAACACGTAACTGTTATGTTTGATATAATAAACTGTACTTTTTTGCACCTTTCAATTCACCTGTGGTGATATAGAAATGCTGTTTTAAGATACGTAGATGCTGCCGTCAATGAACAGTGCTTGTGCGCAAAAGTAAAAAAAACACGTAACTTTTATGTTTTGATATAATAAACGTTATTTTTTGCACCTTTCAATTCAACCTGAGGTGAATATAGAATTGCTGTTTTAAGATTTACGTAGAAGCTGCGTCAATGAACAGTGGGCATGGGGTGCGCAAATGTCAAAAAACACGTTAACTGTTATTTTTGATATAAATAAACTTATTTTTTGCACCTTTTCAATTCACCTGTGGTGAATAAAGAAATTGCTGATTTATCAGATTTACGTAGATGGCACTTCAATGAACAGTGATGGGTGCTCAAAAAGCCAAAAACACTTAACTTTTATGTTTGATAAATAAACGTATTTTTTGCACCTTTCAATTCACCTGAGGTGAATATCAGAATTGCTGTTTAGATAGATAAACGTTAGATGCTGCGTCAATGAACAGTGATGGTGCGAAAAGTCAAAAAACACACGTAACTGTTATGTTTTGATATAATAAACGGTATTTTTTGCACCTATCAATTCACCTGTGGTGATATAGAATTGCTGTTTTAAGATTTACGTATATGCTGCGTCAATGAACAGTATGGTTGCGCAAAAGTCAAAAACACAGTAACTTTTTATGTTTTGATATAATAAACTTAATTTTTTGCACCTATGGAATTCACCAGTGGTGGAATATAGGATTGCTGTTTTAAGATTTACGTAGACGCTCGTCAATGAACATTGCTGCTGGGTGCGCAAAGTCAAAAAACACGTAACTGTTAAAGTTTTGATAATAATAAAACTGTATTTGTGCACCTACAATTCACCAGTGGAGTGAATATAGAAATGCTGTCTTTTAAGATTTACGTAGAGAGCTGCGTCACTGAACAGTGCTGGGTGCGCAAAAGTCAAAAAACACGAACTGTTATGTTTTTGATAAATAAACTGTATTTTTGCACCTTTCAATTCACCTGTGGTGAATATAGAATTGCTGTTTTAAAAAAGATTTACGTAGATGCAGCGTCAATGAACAATGCTGGGTGGGCAAAAGTCAAAAAAACCACGTAACAGAGATGTTTTCGAACGATTACACGTAATTTGTTTTTGGCAACAAACAACCTGTGGCTGACTTACAAGATTGCTGGATTGTAATTTAAGTGCAATAGGTAGGATACTATCAACAGTCACAGGTGTAATGGTTAAATATATGAACACCTAACAGAAAAGTATACTGAATAAAAAAAAGTGGAGTTTTGCAGCTAACAAAAGAGAACCTGCAGTTACTAGAAATGATGTGTTATCCAATATAAGTTCAGGGCTGCCCAATATCCAGGAAATATTTTTCAATAGCATACAGTTAAAAAAAAAGATATTCCCCCCCCCCCCACCTAACAGTCTACACTAAGTCCTGGTGGAACAGTATCCAGTGTTTTCTTTATAGATAGAGCTTGTCTGTTTTCGCGCGCGGGCCCGCCCCCCCCCCCGCTCCCACCGGAGCCTAATTACAGTGGTTAGATTTGCTTAAAATTCTCTTAACAAACTACATAAAATGTTCAAATCCCAATCTAACTAAATGAGTAAGTGATCTCAGCTAATAAGTGAGATGTTTTTCTCTGTGCATAAATAGACCTATTTTCGCTGATCAGTTTGCCACAGCAGAACGCAGTTCCTATCCCTATGAACGCTGAGAGACCTGAGGCTGAAACAGGAAACGCTGTCTAGTGTAAAAACGAGTCATAGTGATTTTTCCTGCCAATCGCAACCATACACATCCCAGTCATGACGTCGCACACAACCCGCACATCACACCCTGCTCAGTTCTGTAATCTATGTTGCTGGCCGCCAAAATAACAGTAAAGCGACGAGAAAAGGCACGATCTTAATAGATGATGCACAGATTTTAACTCTTAATTATCTCATGATCTGGAAATTTCGATCACCATAAAAACCTGCCGATTCATCTTTGTGTCGATAAAAATCCTCAACATACAAATAAACTTAATTAACCTTCTACCAATGTGTACCATATATTTACTACGATGGTGTCGGTAAGGGAGTATTGAAGTGAGTGGGCTTACTCATACACAGTCAATGTCACGATTCTTATTTCAGGCCGAACCTGCCTTTAGCTTTAGGGATCATAGATAAATCTATCCATTCTTTAAAGGTGGTTGTCCTCACTACAAGGATTGCTTTTTAATTTAAAGATCTTAGCAAAACACAAGTCTTTTGCATACCTGACCATAACATGTCCTACCTATTCTAGATATCCCCCACTTGTTATCTTGTATGGGCAGCATAGCTTCCTCATGTCACTATAGCTACAGACCTGTTTGATCTACTTCCTGATAGGTTATCAGCATTGGTTGCTATAGCTGACAGCCCTCTGCTTCTACTGCAGCCTAGCAGATGTCATAAACACCCCCTGAATTGAAAATGAAAACAAGAAAACAGACTGTGTAAGATGAATCCAATGCAGTGAGAAATAACCCCTTTAATCTCTTAGATGTACTGTAAATGTGGTCATACTACTTAAGTATGGTAATGTC
The DNA here is from genome assembly GCA_025379985.1 of Phyllomedusa bahiana. Classification (NCBI taxonomy): domain Eukaryota; kingdom Metazoa; phylum Chordata; class Amphibia; order Anura; family Hylidae; genus Phyllomedusa; species Phyllomedusa bahiana. Next base: position 9,077 of record JAODAL010052941.1, read on the forward strand.
CACCATTCTGTTTCCTGAACAAACCCCCACAATGCCGATTGCAGGTGCCAATAGTTGTTATTTAGATGGAGGCTTATTGGAACCCCTTACTGACATTGGATATATGAGTAACGTCTAATGCCGTAAGGGCTAAGATAGCGGGAATCGCAACGCGATCCCGCAACATAGAGCCAGTGGCTGTCATATGCTAATGGAGCTTACAACCGTGGGTTTACATAACGGGATGGAGCTGACCCATCCTGCGCTGTTTAATCTCCTTAACCCCTTAGACGCCGCAGCAAAACATGGCCGTGGCTTCTAAATGAATAGAAACAGTGCCACACACCATTCCTCACTCCAATCAGGCGCCCACCGACGAGATCACGGGCCCAGATTGCTTTAACAATGGCACTGTAAGCCATTCAATCGCCGCATCAATGTACACTCCCTAATCATTATATTATAATGCATTAGGGCAGTATAAATTATTGCTTCACAACTCCTGACTGGTGACTACCCTAGGTGGACACAAGTTACAGTAAAAAAAAAAATCTAAAAAGTTTAAATCCCCCCCCCCCCCCTTTTGACATTTTTACACATAAAAAAACCAATAAAAAGTTACACCTACTTTGGTGTCCCAGCATCTGAAAAAGTCAGATCTATTAAAAATAACATCTTTATACCGTCTGCTGAACACCAAGAAGAAAAAAGATTCCAAACGCAAAATTGTGTTTGGTTTTTTTTGGTCACTTTATGTCCCCCGAAAAATGGCATAAACATTGATCAAAAAGTCTCATGTAATCCCAAACTTGTACCAATAAAAAGTATACTACAGCCTGCAAAAAATGCACCATCAACTCAAGTCCCGTTGGAGTACAAAAATAGAGTTATTGTTCGCAAAAAATAATGCCCACGGTCAAATTGAAAATAGAAAATGTTTGAATTTTTTTCCGGTACAAAACATAACGAGAACTGTACATGTTGGTATTACCGGATTCATATCAACAACCTGTATAAATACAGATAACACATTCATTTTACCGATGATTAAATGGCGTAAAACATTTTGTCCCACATAGATTTTTATTTGCGCTTTCCACAGTATATTTCTATGGTAACAATGAATGATACCATTAGAAATACATTTTGTTCTAGCAAATAAAAGCCTCATTTGTCTTTGTAAGTGGAGAAAAAAAGAGTTATGCATCTGGAAGAAAGGAGGGAGAAAACCGAGCATGACTAAAACAAAAGGCTCTGTCAAGAAGGGGTTCAAGTAACTCAGTTCTTCAATACATTACTATTGCATAACAGTGAGTACAATATATCACACCCCTTGTTTCCAGTTACCCTAATGAAACTTAAATTATCCCCAGTAAAAAAATGTCAAAAAAATTTAAAGTTCCAACGACTTGCATTTTATAAAATAAAAAAATTAAAAAAGTAAAACATAATTAGTATCATCGCAACCATAAAAAGTCAGATTTATTAAATCTAACATTAATTATGTACAAGATGAACCATGTAATTAAAAAAATGCCCCATGCTAAAAACTGCGTTTTTGTTCCCAAAAAATGAATTGTACCAATGAAAAACTACACCTTGGCCCACAAAAAAATTAGCCCTGACTCAAAAATAAAAAGCAATTGCTTGCAGAAAATACACTGCAATGCAAAGTATAAAAAAGTAAAAAAAATGGATTAACAAAGTGCTAAAAAAATATAAAACTCTAAACCTATGTATTGCGAATAACATCATTTGTACCACACAGTAAACTCTAAAACGTTAAGGGCCTATGAATAAAATTGTCCTAGCATTAAGACTGTCTTTGTTGTCCAAAGCAACATCAGAACTCAGCTTTTGTTATATAAAGTGCTTTGGAAAAAATAAAAAGCTTAGCTCTGAATTGGTTGTGCTATGGGCCACAAAGACAGTTCCTATATGCTTGACAATTTTCAAACATAAGCTTAAAAACTCCACAAAAGTAGTGTGCAATTGCATTGTTTTTAACATGTACTACCAACAAGGTTTTTTATGGAAGTTTCCTAGTACATTACATGGTACCACTAAAAAGCACATCTTCTCACACCAAAAAAAACAACTCCCTATTCGTCTATGTTCCAATGGAAAAAAGAAAAGTTTATGGTTCTTTAAAGGTGGGAACATAAATGAAAAACGACCATAGCTTTAGGGGACAAAACATTGAACATATACTTCAATTTATAAATTGGTGCATAAACAGACATAGTTTCTATTGACGAACACCTAGCAATGAAAAACATATGTAAAACGTGCAGTACATAGCTGAATAGCTTGTCCTGTTTAGGAGGTGAGTGATAGTTCCCATAGTAGCCTATAGGAGCCGATCAACTGAGTATGCAGCCCATGGCCGCCATGTAATACGCTACGTTTCGGTAAGGCACTCCTCCCTTTCACCGCAAGCAAAGGGAGCTGCTTGAGAAAGGAGGCGTTCCTTCCAAAACGACGCGTCATACATGGCGTGCACTGGCTGCAACTCAGCATGAACGGCTCCTACAAGTCAACTATGGGACTATCACTCACCTCCAAAACAGGAACAAAGCTATACAGCTAAGTACTGCCACGATTCATATGTTTTTCCATGCCTAAGGTGTTCGTCATAGAACCTATTCATTTTATGAACCAATTATATAAAATGAATTAAAGTTCAATTTTTTGTCCATACAGCCCTATGAGTACGTTTTTTGATGATAAAGTGGATGAGACTAACCAAGTACTCCTAACTGCTGGGACAATAACGTGTGCACATCTAATATAACGGCAATGTTTGCATTATTGGAGCAATAAATGAACCTACAAAGGAAAGGGTTAACAACATGACATCCCCTAGAGAGACATCAAGTTTATACACGTAACAACACACAGTGAAGACGTTTTTCTGAATAACCAATAAATGATATTATACCTATTCATTTTACCCCTAAGGTGTAATGTGACTGCTTAACAGACTGCAGAGGTCACATGGCCGACACCACATGTTTACTCCATACAAGTTATTACTGATGGCAAAGAATGTGGTTTTTCCTATGTTTATCTAGACAGGGCCTACTACAGTGCTAAAAAAAGCTACAGGAGCAAATATTTTATTCGTTTATATTCCAAAATTTGATCATTTTTTATAAAACATACCTAATAAAGAAAAAAGATAGAAAAGTGGACAACCCTCAAAGGAGAAACAATCTTGACTTTCCTATTTTTTACAGGACAATTGTTGGTAATTTGAGGAGTTTTACGATAATAAAGATACACATGAAACAACAGTGCATAGTCATACATTAAAGATGTCCCGGATCTTACATAAATAAAGCTATAATAACTTTTATAATGAGAAATTTCTACAAAAGTCTAATACAAAATGGGCTTCAATTAGCTACTTTTCAAGATTGCAGCTTTCTGTCCAGTGACTTTATTATATAATTAAGCATACATTCACTGCAGAAGTGTTTTATATAGCATGATATTTGAGGGAACACAGCTAAACATTGCAAAAAAAAAAACGTGAGGCTCAAACAGAGTACATAAGATTCACTAGGTAAACCAGCTCTGCGCAATGAGTTACAATCTGTAAGTGATTGAAAACATTTTCTGTCCCAAGTTTAAAAACTGTCTCTGACCTAGACCTGCTATAAAACACAGTTTGATGTAAACAGGGCCAGGACGGATGGTAGGCAGTAGGTAGGGAACCCATCTAGGGGCCTACCACTGCAGATCAGCAAGGGGCATTAAGATTGTATGGGAGCCCGCCTCATACACAATGGGTGCCAACTGTTGGTTTACCATCTGACTACTGCCTCCGGTGTGGGGGGCTAGGACCAGAGATAACTCCGATTCCTAAGCCCTTAAATTATAAGATACCCCAGTTTAACACGACAGCGGCATCTGAACAGTTTACAGAGGGGACGCCCACCCATCTCCCGATCCGCTCACCCCCCATGTGGCACGGAAAGGCTGCCTAGACAGAATATGACAGAGCTGTAATACGATCACTATTATGGTCAAGTACAACCAGAGGACTAAAATAACCAGAACTTTTATTAAAAAGATAAAAAAAATGAAGTTTAAAAAAAAGGTTTAAGACACTCCCTATTTTAAAATAAAAAAAGTCAGATCTATTATTGTATACCCTATATATACCACACAGTGAATCCGTCCAAAAAAAACCCGCCATAAAAATACACAGCACCATAATTGTGGGGAAGAGGCTCGATCACTTGCATGCCCACAAATTTGAATAAAAAGTGATACAAAAAATACACAGGTATGTGAAAATGATCCATCCGTGAAAACACACTCCAGTCCGCAAAGAACAAATCTCTCAAAAAAGGTCCTATAGATAGGAAAAATGAAAATATTATTGTCACAGACAATAGTTGCTGAAAGCAAATAAAGAAAAAAAATCACCTGTTGGTACTGTACTGATCCGAAAAAATCTTACACTAATAAAGCTAGCTCACATTAAGTATTAAACATAGGTTATAGAAATTTTTTTTTCAAACATATACTCTTTAATTGTGTCTCGTCTACAAAATTTTTTAACATGTCAGTCAAACGTATAAGTGGAACGCTTGATCATAACATTTGTATCCATTTTTAACAAAAATATCTATATCTTTTTTATTAAAAAGTAGGTTCCTATAACCAAGTGATGATTTCTGATGGAAAACGCATTGCAAAAAGACTTCAGCTGCAACAAAAACAGTATCACAGCAATATGTTTCTTGCATGGCCTAAATAGAAGAGTACACTACTTTTCAACCCTATAAAAACCGTAAATATGGAATTCAAACAAGTCAAACGTAAACCAAAAGTATGCTCCCTTTTGACTTTACATTTGACCCATTATAAGCCTATAACAAACGTATGTTCCATACGCTTTTGGTATCAAAACAAAAGTTTGACATAAAAGTGTCACAGAGTGTCATCAGCAGGTTGAACATATAAACATAGAGACAAGGAAGAGTCACAGAAAGGCAAAGAAGTGAAGGTTTTTTGACTACATCACACATGGATGACCGCTTCATTGTAAAAAATGCCCCTCGCTCACCGGATGACAAATGGCGACAACTTGTTATTCATAAATACCATAGAATATTACGCAGGAAACGCACAAAAAATTGAGGCAAATGTGAAAAAAAAGTACTTGCACCATGTTTATGCGGGAGTTTTTGTTTTTACTGGGACGTTCAACATTTTTGTTAAAAAAATTTTGTGTTATCTGTATTCAACAGTTATACAATCTTGAAAACAGCACACATGTACGTTTTCATTATGGATACTGTAAAAAAAATTCCCGATCATGTTATATTTTCAAAATTTATTTCCCACATCGCCATTTTCATGCGACATTAAGTCTTTTGTACTAACACCTACAGACTTGAGTGAGGGCATTTGTTGCGGACTGCAGTCTACTTTTTATTGGTACCAGTCTTGAATACATGTGACTTTTTTGATAAATTTTTTTCCGATTTTTAGGGAACATGAAATTACCAAAAAAACCACAATTTTGGCGTTTGAATTTTTTTTTCTTCCACGTGTTAACGAGAGACGTGATAAATGATGTTTAAATTTTAATAGAACCGTACTTTTTTGAGACCATTGATAACATATATGTGAAACTATTACTATAATTTAATTTTTTAATTGTAAAATGGCAAAAGGGGAGGAATTTGGTAACGTTTAATATTATTCTATTTTTAGTTTACATATTACAACATTTTTTACTTTAAGTCCTATTAGGTGTGTTTTTACCACTAGGGGAGAGATCATGTTATACACCTACATGCATTGTAAGAACAATGCATTAGGGTGGTAATAAATGAAACGGTCAGTTTTTAACGAACTTCCTGCCTAGGGGCAGAAATAAGTTAAACAGAAGACCATAGGAGGTGATTAAAATCTTCCAATGGCTTCCATCTGCCATAATAACCAAACACAGTGATCTCGCCCTGAAGTCCAGATCAGAGTGAAGGATGGTGGCAGCGGCACCGTTTCTCATTTGCATTTACATGTTTGCGGACGTGTTCGGCGCGGAGTCTACAAGGTTAAACAGCATGGATGTGCGCCCGCTCAATCCACACCGTAGGCCGATGGGTTAGCTGCATTAGCCCTAGAAAAGCCCCTTACCAGCACTATGACGTCCACAACGTCAAATAGTCGTTAAGAGTTAAAGAATAAAGAAATTCATAAAAAATTATATAATTTCTATCAATGAAACCAAAACATCTCCTCTTTGCCCATCCAAAAATGAAGAAGGAATAGCCCCAAATTAAGCTATAAAATGGGGTTAATATTGCAACAATTAGACAATAACAAGTCAAATAGGGCATAATTTTATTGAAAATTTGCTTTAGAAAACAGGAGCGACACATTTGTCAGAATTGGTATAGTAAAAGATTGTGCCTGAATCTCGTTGACCAGGATGTTATTTGGGTTAGAGATTGTTGCTATGTGAGGGGTACTTCTTAGCCCACCGCTGGATGGAAATAGACAAGGATAAGAGACCTGGTCCACTGAGGTGCATAGAACAACAATCTATCATTTAATGTTGTGATTTGTGGCCATAGTTGAATATGGGCCCCTTGTCTGTTTTACCTTATTCTAGCGTTAAGTATCAGCATTGGAGTTCTCTCTCCTGAGTGACTGATTACTGACCTCTGTAGACTCCCACCTCTGCTGAAAGGTCTCCTCCAGGGATGTAATAAGGGGTTCAATTACAAAACTTAGAAAGGCCCCCATTGCCCATTGATCAACACAGAATCTAGGAAATAAAGATATTGTTAATAACATGGCTTTCTCATCTTACCATCCATGTTACACCAAATAGCTGTCACTTCTAAGGTTCTAATAACAGTAATGTCAAGGCCACGTATTAGATGCAATGCCTGCATTTCTCAGAGTGCCCACATATGAGATATATGTATTTTAGGAGATTAGTCCCAATGGCAGGCATACACAATCAGACCACAGTCTACTTTGTGCAAACAACGGGTGCGTTTATAGGCTTGGCATCCGATTTTCTCCAACAACACAAGCAGCAAACAAAACAAAACAAAAGGCTACTTCAGCCAACACCCAGGTGTCCACCACAGTCTTTAGGCCGCAATACCGCCTGGCACCTATCCGCAGGCACAGTCGTATGGCCCACACGGGCTTCTCACCCTGTCCAGGCGTGGTGTAATACACAGCTCCTTGAAAGGACCTGAGCTACCCCTCATCCTCGCAAGGATTAACTCTCTGGTAACTAAAGGAACTGAACCCCACATAGCTACAACCTGATCTCAGGCTACTAGGCCATCTAAATCCTGCCTGGATCCCGGAGTGGGAGCAAGTCATCCCACCCCACTCTTTGACTGCCCAGTGGAAGCCGACCCAGACTTGCTGCTGTAAGCAGCCAAACTAACTTATAAAAAAAACGTAACATTGGCCTAATGCCGCTGAACAGTACAGAATTATCTGACCATCACGCTCCCACCAAAGCCTGGAATTTTGGTTGCACATATCTCCCATCTATCACAAGGCCTTGTGCCTTCCTACAGTATATACACGTGGATAAAATAGTTGGTTCTCTTCCACACAATGGTCACTGAAATAACTTGAAGGTGCCAGAAGTAATAATACATTTACATTTACTGAAAACTAATAAAAATCAGACATTTGGTTTAAATTATGGTTTAACTGAAAAATTAAAAAAAAATAAAAATAATAATGATACCGGTCTGGACAAAAATGATGTTCACCTTGACTTAATGTTTTGTTGCACAACCTTTTCAGGCAATCATTGCAAACAAATAATTTCTGTAACCCTTAATGAGACTTCTGCACCTGTTTACAGATATTTTGGCCCACTCCTAGTGAGCAAACTGCTCCAGCTGTCTCAGGGGGGAAGGTGCCTTCTCCAGACTGAATGTTTCAGCTCCTTCCACAGATGTTCAAAGGGATTTAGATTAGGTCTCATAGAAGCTGCTTCAGAATAGTCCAATGCTTTACTTTTAGCCATTCTTGGGTGTTTTTAGCTTTGTGTTTATGTTCATTATCCTGTTGGAGGACCCATTGACCTTGTCTGTACGACCAAACTTACTGACACGGGCAGCACATTTGGCTCCAGAATGCCTTGGTAGTCTTGAGATTTTTATTGTACTCTGCACAGATTCAAGACACTATGTGCCAGGGATGCAGCAAAGCAGCCCAAAAGCATAACTGAGCCTCCTCCATGTTTCACAGTAGGTACAATGTTCTTTTCTTTGCATGCTTTATTTTTGTGTCTGTGACCATAAAGCTGATGTGATATGCCTAAAAGCTCCAGTTTTGTCTAATTTGTCCAAACGACATTCTCCCAGAAGCTTTGTGGTTTTTTAATATGGAATTTGGCAAAATTGGCCAGTCTTGCTTTTTTATTAATTGCTTACAATAGTGGTTTCCTCCTTGGTTGTCTTCCATTAGAGGAGAATACAAAGAATAGCTTTCAAAATGTAGGGAATAACAAAGAAACATTTTCCAAATATACAGGCCGCGTTGTTCCATCTTTTTTGTTAAGGAGCTACAATGATTTTGATCACATTCTGAGCTCTCTCTGGTTCCCCAAGTGACTGAAACCTGTGTACTCGTTATCACCCTGCTGTTTTGTTTCTATCTGATACATGGATAGTGAAGTCATCACACAGGCAGTGTGAAATCTTGTAGTTTATCTGGATACTTTCGACAAAAACCTATTACTCTACTGTTTAGATTACTCAAGCATCTTCTCCAAACCTCAGAGAAGTCATTATTTAAATCTAGACTGATAAACAGAGAAGTCTGAATACATGGAGCTCCTATGCTAATAACATACAGCTTGACTAGGAAGTGACAGAGCCTAGCACATATTCATTCATGCATCCTATGAACATTGTGAGTAGTGTTCGAGCCGATTGCGTTGGCTATCTAGAATCGAGGCGATAGTCGAAAGTCGGGGCGCTATCGATAGGGTTTTTTTTCGATATGTGACCATCGATTATGAGCTATTACCATTAAATTCTATGGGAGAGCAACAACACCTTCATATATTACACCCAAACAATGCAGGAGTAACCTGAAATTAACATCCACAACAGTCAAATGGATACTTGCTACCTCTTAGTGCAAACACACTTAGGTTCAAAAAGTCACAGAACCTTTCATTCCACCTGTGTGAATATAGAAATTGCTGTTTTAAGATTTACTGTGGATTCATGGGCGTCAATGAACAAGCTGGGTGCGCAAATCCAAAAAACACGTATCCTTATGTTTTCGTATAATACACGGTATTTTTGCACTCAATTCACCTGAGTTGACTAAAATAAATGCTGTTTTAAGATTTACGAGATGCCTTGCGTCAATGAACAAAGCAGGGTGCGCAAAAGTAAAAAAAACACGTATCTGTTATGTTTGTATCGTATAATACACGGTAATTATTTGTCACCTTTCAATTCACTCTGTGGTGACTATAGAATAGCTGTTTTAAAGATTTACCGTGGAAGCTGCCGTCAATGAACAAAGCGGGTGCGCAAAAGTCAAAAAACACATATCTGTTTGTTTTTTCGTATAATACACGGTATTTTGCACCTTTCAATTCACCTGTGTGACTATAGAATTGCTGGTTTTAAGATTTTACGTGGATGCAGCGTCAATGAACCAAAGCTTGATGCGCAAAAGTCAAAAAACTACGTAATCTGTTATGTTTTCGTGTATAATACACGTATTATTTTGCACCTTTCAATTCACCTGTGGTGAATATAGAATTAGCTGTTTAAGATTCACATGATGCTGTTTCAAAGAACAATCTGGGTGCACAAAAGACAAAAAACACGTAACTGTTTATGTTTTTCGTATGATACAACGGTATTTTTTGGCAACAAACAACCTTCTGTGCTGACTACAAGATTGCTGATTGTAATTTATCTGCAAAGTGAAATATCAACATTCACAGGTGAAAAGGGGTAAAATTAAAATAAAAACACATATCTGAAAATGTATACTGAGTCAATAAAAAGTGGAGTTTTTGCACCTAACAAAGAGACCTGCAGTTAACTAAAATGATGTGTATCCAATATAAGTTCAGGGCTGCCCAATAACCAGGAAAAAAATCAATAGCAAACTGTTAACTAATAAAGATATTCCACACAATGTCTACACTAAGTCTTGGTGAACTTTATCCAGTGTTCTTTAAAGATAGAGCTTGTCTGTGTTCGCCCCCCGCGGGCCCCCCCCGCCCCCTGCTCCCCCCGCCGTGAATTTACAGTTAATGCTGCATTAAAATTCCCTAGCAACTCACAGTAAAATCGTTCAAATCTCAATATAACAAAATGGAAGGATCACAGCTAATAGTAGGAGGTTTTCCTCTGTGCAGAAATAGACTAATTTTCGCTGAGCTGTTTTGGCCACAGGCAGAAGCGCAGGTACCATCCCAATGAGACGCTGAGAGACACTGAGGCTGAAACAGGAAACGCTGTTCTATGTACAACCTAGGTCAAGTGATTTTTCCTAGCCAATCGCAACATACCATCCAAGTCATGAACGTCGCAACACACATCACGACCCTGCTCTATTCTGTAATCTGATTTGCTGGCCGCCAAAAATACAGAAAGCGCCGAAAAAGGCGCGATCTTAATAGAAGAATCACAGATTTTAAACCTATTTATCGCATGATCTGGAAATTTCGATCACCATAAAAACCTTGCCGATTTCAACTTTGTCGATAAAAATCGCTCAACACTATTTGTGATGAAACAACCCCTTTAAGTCCACTTTGGCAAAGACAGTGACGGATGGTGCAGTCTGACACTGATGTACCTTGACCTTGAAATTCACCTCTAATCTTTTGGAAGTTGTTCTGTGCTTTTTCGTTATCATTCATATTTTTCATCTCTTCAATTTGTCAGCAATTTTCCCCTTGTGGCCACATCCAGGGAGGTTGGAGACAGTCTCATAGACCTTAAACCTCTGAATAATATGTGTCAATGTAGTAACAGGAACATCAAGCTGTTTCATGATGGTCCTACTGTATAGCCTTTACCTTTAATATGTTTGTCTATAATTTTCTTTCTCATCTCCTGATACAATTCTCTCCTTTGCTTCCTTTTTTCCATGTTCAGTGTGGTACACACCATGCTACCAAACAGTATAGTAACTACTTTTTACTCTTTAAATAGACAGACTGACTGAGCACAAGTTAAAAGACACCCGTGATACTAACTTCAAGACCCACCTTAGTTTAGGTCTAATTATCTTTAGTCATTTTAGTCAAGTTATTTCAGTGACCATTTTGTTTTTTCTTTATTTAATAGAAGGGTACCAACAATTTTGTCCACATGTGTACAATGCTATAAATCATTGGTATCCAAGGCATTATCATTGACGGAAGACATATCATCTAATATTAAACAAGATGAAAGCATGTTAACTAAAACAAAACTGCCCGCTCTCACTCACACAACTATCATCTCGAAAACCCTAAACAAATTGAGAATCCTTGAAAAATGCTTCACGGCATGGATGACAGAGTATCTATTACTGTAACAATGGCAGCCAATTATATAACACGTGACAGGTATGACTCAGTCAATTAGAGAACAGGTGCTTATATTATAACAGGTGGCAGTGCCCGGAAGAATTCATCTAGTGCCACAAATACATTCACAACACATAAGATCATCTGCCCTGTAGGAACTAAGCCTCCAGCACTTGCCTGATATCTCCACTAGGTGGCAGCGCTGCTCTAGTCACTGTAACATGAACCTGTGTAGAATAGTTGAATGAATCATATAACTCAGTTGATATACCTGCTGCCTGCAGTCCTATGGAAAACCGCAGATAACAACATATGATGAGTTAACTGCTTTCACAGACTTGGCCAATACTTATTTTTAGTTACAAATTAATTGAAGAGTCATCTGTAACAAGTACTGTCACTTCCAAACGATAAAGCACTGCCATTAAACATATCATCATTAATGGTCAAAATCTCTTCATCAGACCTCAAGAAATATTGTTCAGGTCCAGTTATGGTTTAAAAAGAGACATATGTCTATCAAGTTCAACCATGTGCAAGGAAAAGATATGGATACAAGGATTGGTACAGGTCATTTTAAAAATTGTTTCCATCTGTTGATCCAGATTAAGAAGCTCCATGCCCCTTGTCATTGTTACATAGTTTGTAAGGCCGAAACAATACAGTGTCAATCCATCACAACTATTGTGCGCTAGTGTTTGATCCAGAGGAAGGGCAAAATCTCTCAGGACAGTAGAAACCAATGTGTATCTCATACGCATTTTAGGGAAAAAATTCTTTTCAACTTCCAATCTGGCAATCGGAATAAATACCTGGATCAGTGACACCTTCGCCAGAATCCCAAGTCACTATAACTTTGTTAAAACCTAATAGTATCCTAGAAATGCACCAAACCTCTTTGACTCTGTTATGAAATCACCATGAAAGTTCTCTGTCAGAAGTCCATCCACAGTCCTCTCTGCTCAAACAGTAAAGAACCCCTTTCTATGTTATGAAGAAACCTTCTTATCCTCTAGATGAAGATGATATACCCTTGTTCTAGATAAAATCCATGGGCATAAATGGGGGGGGAATCTTTGAGAGATCTCTAAATAGCCATTAATATTTATACATATTTATTATGTCCCCCTGAAGCCTTTTCTCTTAACTAAATAACCCTATTATTGTGATCTTTCTGGGTATTGCAGTCCAGCCAATCAGTTTCATTGCTCACCGTTCTACACCGCTTTACATTCAAAATCCAAGAGCTGGACGTCCAGGCAAAATACCAGAGTCAACAAGTCGGCTCATCACAAGGTCTAACACGACAGACACAGCAGTGGAGGAGGCTCAAAGGCTTCGTAATAGTGAGATCACAGACGTCCATGCCAGCACTTGCTCCTCAGAGCAAAAACAACGCCTTACACAAATCTGACATGAAGTGTGCCGCAAAAAAATGTGAAAAAGCCTCAACATTTCATCTCTCGAAATAAGAAGCATTGGGCTTGAGTTTACAAAAAAGTACAAAATGGAAGATTGGAAATTGGATAAGTATGGAACGATGAGATGAAAGTCAATAGACCGGGCTATGATGGGGGCAAATGTGTTTGGAAGAATCAAGGGTAAAGAATTGAAGAAACTATCAAGTTTGGTGGAGGAAGCTTGATGATATGGGGATGTTTCACAGCCAATATGTAGGATACTTGTCCAGAACCGATGTTGATCTCAATGCTGAGCTATATGTGAGTATTCTACAAGATGAGTTACTTCATATACTCAGGGGCGTTGCTAGGGTCCTAAAACATCCGGGGCCCGGGCCCTTTGTGTTTTGCTCAGTAGGGCTGGGTGCACACGGCATTTTTCGCACCTCATTGTGAACTGCAGCATGATGTATTTTTACAGAGAAAAAACTTCTGTTCCTGTCACAAATTTTCTGCATATTCCACATAGCTCCCGTCCATCACCTCAGCAGTCGCTGTACAATAAAAATCAGAGATGACAAATAGCTTGTTTTCCAAAACCGCACACCTCCGTAAGTGACACGTGCAATATTCCCTAACAAACCAAGGTCCTCAAACTTTTTTAACCGGGGACCAGTTCACGATCCCTCAGACCATTGGAGGGCCGGAATATAGTTTTAAAAAATTTTTTTACTTTGTGGGTCAATACAATTACGGTGATATCCAATTTATGATTGCCCAGCAGGTATAAGGGTATATTTAGGTAGGACCCAGCAGGTGTAGATAGATGATAATTTTAAGGGTGCCCATCTTGTATAGGTTAGAATTAGGTGGCCCAGCAGGTATATGGTAGATTTAGTGGCCCAGCAGGTATAGGAAGATTTAGGTGCCCAGCAGGTGGTAGGTACATTTAGGTCGCCCAGCATGTGTAGGTACATTTAGGTGGCCCAGCAGGTGTAGGTACATTTAGGTCCCCCAGCAGGTGGTAGGATACAAATTAGGTGCCTCAGCAGGTTGTTATGAGGAACATTTTAGGTCCCCCAGCAGGTGTATGTAAGACATTTTAGGTGGTCCCTGTGGGTGAAGAATAGTTAAAAATAAAAAACTACTCACTCTCCTTACCGCTCCCCGCCCTTCGCTGTTTGTCTTTCTTACGGGCAGCTGACGCACCAGGCCCGGGCCCGCAGCATGATGACCTGACGCTCCCGTTGGGATTTGGGTGAGGCGCACCTTTCCCGTACCTCACCGGGGATATTTGGGGGAGGGAGAGACTGCGCTCTCCACTCCGCATAAGCATCCTGTATGTGCGTCCGGAGGACCACATACTTAGTCCCGTCGCCGTGCCTCCCCGATTGCAAGGCCTAACCGGTCCCTTTAGCTCGTACGATTTTGACCCAAACGATGGGGCGGCGGCGGATAGGGGCATCCCCGGGGCGATGTGGTGGGGGACACTCTGCACGGAGGGAGGTCCTGGGCGGACACTTTAAATTTGGGGGTGTCTATGAGTGGGGGAGGGGCGGACTCTGTCCATTTTTAGAGAAGTCCGCCCTTTCCCCACCCAGGACCCCCATATATGAAAAGGTCCGCCCTCACACCTCCGCCGCTGCAGGGCTCGGGCATATATGGGGGGGTGCTGGGCCATGACAAGGATTAAGGCATGCAAGCAGCACGACAGCAGGGCCACTTATAGGATCGCCCCAGTGACTCGGAGGACTGCCCTTGTGCTGTCACCCCGGATTTGCAAAATGTCGCGGCGGCAGATGGCGCGCGGGACGGAAAAAAATCCTCGGCGGGCCGTGTTTGGGACCCCCCCCCTAAACATCACCAAAACTACACCTACACTGGAGCAAAACTCCCAGACAAATGATTGTTACTTTTAAAAAACTCCTACAAAACCAAGCCCCAAACATTATACTTAAGACTCAAATAATTCGCCCGACCCTGACCCAAGCGACCCCACATTGGGCCATCAGCGTACACAGGTTTTAAAAAATAACCACCGCCATACATGACCCGATAGTGGTAGATACTAGTTGTTGTAGGGTCTGCAAAAATAAATATTACACTGACGTTACATTTAGTGACCCCAGGAGCGCCTTTTTATCGGGGTCGTTCACTTTCCCTTTTCTTCCCCCCCCCCCCGGGGCTCACCTTTATGGATTGCTCCCGGGGCCCTATCCTGCAGATTTGGGCAAAAATATTTAGAATCCCCAATTTCCCGAATCCTTACTTTTGGTATATAAGTCCCTCAGTTAGGAGGTATATAGGTCCCCCCCATTAGGCAGGTATAAAATATAGGGGCACTTAGGCAGGGATTTAGATAAGGGTCACTGTCAGACAGGGAATAAATATAGGGTCACCCCGGCCGATAAGAATGGGTACTCTGGCAGTATATAATATTGGTCACTCATGGGGGTACAAGTTAGGGGTCACTTCAAGCGGTATATAGATAAAAGGTCACCTCAGGTGGGTATATAGATATAGGGGCACCAGGCAGATATAGGGGACTCGGGGGTATATAGGGGGGGCACAGGAGGTATTTTAGGGGGGGCTCAGGCAGTTATGGGTGCCAGGAGGTAATAGGGGAAAGGCAGTATAGGGGGGGACAGGAGGTATACAGGTCTCGGGCAGTATAAGGGGCACAGGCAGGTATTGGGGGCCAGCGGGTATAAGGGGCACTGAGGCAGTTTAGAGGTCAGGCAGTAAATGGGGGCACAGGCGGTAATAAGGGGCACAGGCAGGTTATAGGGGCTCAGGCAGTAATAGGGGCACGGCGAAATGGGTTCGGGCAGGTAAAAGGGGCTCAGGCAGTTATGGGGGCACAGGCAAAAAAGGGGGTTAGTCAGGTATATGGGGGGCATGGGGCAGGTAAAGGCATTAAAAATAAAAAAAACCCTTTTAAATACTCACCTTAACTCCCCCCCGAGCGCCCTGCCTCTTCAGTCCGTGTCCCCCGGCAGCTCCTCGGGCGCACCCCTTACAACTGGCCCCGGGGACAGCAACGGCGCGATGAGGAAATTTTACATCGCGTGCCCGCTGAGCAGGGGGGCTGCGCGGGGTCCGCTGCGCAAATGGACACCCCGGCCCCCGGGTTTTCGGACCCGGGGGCCAGCCCAATGTCTGTGGTAAAGGGAAGCGCCGCCTCTGCTCCCAAAGCCCGCAGCGTATGTCGTCCCAGCACATGTAGCTGCAGGCCGTCGGTGCTCCATGCCCACGGAAGGGCTTGGAGCCCGGAGGTTCGGGGAACAGAGGGTTTTTTTTCCCGGGGGCCCGAGCCCGAAAAAACACCTAGCGAGCCCCCCATAACTTGAGTACAGGATATGAAAGGACCTAGTGTTTTCCCGGGACAACAACCTGAAGATACAACAAGTTGGGAAGGAAGGTTAATGACATGAAGTAGTTGCTGTATTGGTCCCCCGTCCCCAGACTCAACCCAATCGAACACTTGTGGGGAGATTTTAAAAAAAAGTTGTATTTTAACCCAAATCCCTATGCACCAACAGGAAACGTGTAGAAGAGACCTTTGGGTAGATTTTGGGCAATACAGCTTTAAACTGATCCCGGCCCAAAAAAAGGATTAAA
>JAODAL010052942.1:0-25636 GCA_025379985.1 Phyllomedusa bahiana
TTGGCCTATCGTTTTGGCCCTAGCTTACTGTAGTCTGAGTCACCTCCTGTTTTATCATTGGTTCAGACTGATGCTCTGTTACTCCTTCCTTCAGCTCAGGGTTGACAGTTTGTCTGCTGTGTATGAATACAAGTCTAGCGCAGATTCACCAGGAAACTAGAGCATGGAAAACGGATTTTTATTTCAGCAGAATAATTAGAATATACAGAATAATAAAAACATGTAAAAAGAAGATGAACACTTATATACATGCATATACTATGCTAAATGAGCCTTAGCGCGAGGGAGGCTAAAGAGTCATGTTATATCCTAAATTCAGTAATAAAAGAGCATGCAACTTACAGAACATACCATTTAAGTGATGCCCCCTTCTGCGCCGAATGATGTCCTACAGACTTATCTATCAATTAAATGTGTGAAGCAAGTAATGCCTGGTACAGTGTGATAAGGAACTTCTGTAGTAAGGGGAAAAGGGATTTATTTATAAATATAGTTTATAATATATAATTATAGTAATAATAAACATCATCATATGTTAATATAGGTTATTGTGGTTAAGTCATATGAAAGAAGATCACTAACAACAGAAAAAAGGCTATTAACTTAAAACTTCATTATATCAACATGACATTTGATGATCTAACATTCTTTTGCATAAACTGAATGCTTATTTCAAAGTTTATCCATAATCATCATCCATATTTTATAAGCCTATACTTATTTCACTTTTTTGTTTTGCACTGTGTAGAACTATTTATCCATAATATTATATAGCAAGCTCCATTTTGCATTGTATTGTCAATGCGATGTATATTTTTCTCACTTATTTGTCTTATGTTTTGTTTTTATGTTTTCCAGTCATCCAACAAGATGCTTTAAGTAGGACGCTGCATATCAGCTATGTCAGTGCAGTGGAGGCAAATGATGTGTAGTGGTTGCAGAACCTCAAGGATGTTGAATCTAACCTGTGAGCATTTTTCAGCCGCATTAGCTTTGTGTTTGATGTGTGCAGCCAAAAGGCGTTCCAGCTGAAGCCATATTTTAGTGATCTAGCGATTTCCCAAGGATTGCAGCAGTATAATTCAAAGGAATGACTTCAAGGAGAATTGCTTCCTTTTTTATTGTTATTTAAAGTGAATGTTGTTCCTCCACATTACATTGTTCATCTTTGTATTTGTTACAGTGTTAGTTTACACATGAACACATTTGTACAAACTCAGGTTTTTTAGCATAGACATTATTTTTACAGCACCTTGATCCCATTTTCTTGAATGATTTCCTCATATCTATTCAATTTTACAAGTATTGGTTGGTTCACACAGGATGGAACGGCTGCAGCAGGTTATGTGAGGAGAGTGTGCAGCAGACTAGGGAGTGAGATTTAAGAAATCTCATCTACACGTTGTGGAATAATTCCATCTAAGGACTGCACCAGTGGTGTGGATATGTAAGCTGAAGCATGTTAATTGGTGCATAAATGTTGCATATTTGTTGTGTTGAAGTTTTAACTTGAAGTTCAAAGAAAAAAAATGTTTTCAGTCTAAATTTAAACACAAAACCATTAGACTCAACCCTATTCCCACTAGCTCCCCTATGGCAAATCGCCTCCTGTTCGGCGGCCTCCAGCTACTATGACACATGCCTTGTAACTGCTGAAGCCAATTCCAGATCTGCAATGATCATATGGAACATGACATCATCGCTGCAGATTGGCTCTATAGAAAGATCGGTGAAATGGAGAATCAATCATTGGAGAACCAGTTGGGATAATTTGAACATATCTCAAAATGTACAAAGAATTTGTGACATTTTTAACTCAAACAGTATAGTGTGCTATGCTAGACCAGTCATAATTGCAGCTCCTCAAAATAAATTGCATTGACTTGTTGGTCACATTTTTCATACCTTATAGTAAATCTTTCCCACAACAGATCAATAAGGCTGGTCAAGTAATTTCTCTGATCAATTACCAAGACAATGTTCTACCTGTTGACTGCTTCCTTTCTTACCCTGTTTCCCCGAAAATAAGGCATCCCCGAAAATAAGACATAGTGCATTTTTAGTTATGAAATTCAGAGTTTGGCTGCTTATGCTGATGTTTGTGATTAAATCACTACAGAAAATTTTAATACTGTTGATGTTTTGTTCAACATAAATGTTGAATAATTGTTCATAGAAAAAAAAAACATCCCCTAAAAATAAGCCTTAGCTCGTCTTTAGGAGCAAAAATTGATATAAGACACTGTCTTATTTTCGGGGAAACAGGGTAATAGGTCTTACAGAATTTGCAGTAATACGTTGTGTAATTGTCCTTTTGTATGATGACATTGGTTCCGATCACACATAGTCCAGAGGGTATGGCATGACTTTGCAAAGTGGAGTGATAAATTACTTTTTTCTTCAACCACGCCTGACAAATAGCGTCAAACAGTCCGCAAGCATTCTACGGTTTGTTCTCCTTCAATTTAAATAGTTCTGGCCATAACATTTTCTCTCTAGTTATCCAGTGTTTGGGTTCTGTTGTCCATTTTAACCTTGTTCTTTATAGACCAGTCTTACCTTACTTTAATTTAGTTACCTGAAAAATAGACGAGTCTTTTAAGTGAGCTTTTTATTTTTGGCTTTTCGGAAACTGCCTTAGTTAAAGTCTCAAATGACCTCCTAACAGCAAAATCTCAGGGTAACTACTCATTGTTGCTTCTCTTGGATCTCTCTGCAGCATTGACACGTGGACCCCCAACTTCTCCTCACATGCTCAGCACCATGCCCCGGACCCCCCGCTCTCGCTTGGTTCTCGTCCTAACCTCTTGACCGCCCTTCAGTGTCTCGTTTTTTGGTTCACCTCCTCTCCTCTTCCCTCTGCTGTTGGGGTTCCTCAGGGATCAGTTCTATTCCTCTCCTCTTTACATTGTACACAGCACCCATTTGGGCAAACCATCAGTAATTTGGCTTCAGTACCATCTCTATGCGGATGACACCCAATTAACACCTCCTCCCGTGACTCCACCAGCCTTGCTACAAAACACCAGTGACTGTCTGTCCGCTATCTCTGACATCATGTCCTCTCTCCATCTGAAACTAAACCTCACTAAGACTGAACTTTTTGTCTTTCCGCCATCTACTAACCAACCCCCCCCTGCTATTTCTGTTTCTGTATGTGGTACCACCCCTTTCTCCAGGGAGCAGGCCGCTGTCTAGGGGTTTTATTGGATTCTGATCTGACCTTCTCCCCAAAATATCCAATCCCTTGTCCACTCCTGTCACCTGCACCTCAAGAATATCTCCAAAATCCGTCCATTTCTCACTGTGGAAACGACTCAAACTCTCATTACTGCTCTTATTCTTTCTCGTCTTGACTACTGCAACTCCTTGCTTATCGGTCTCCCTCTCTGCAAACTCTCCCCTCTCCAATCTGTCCAGAATGCAGCAGCCAGGCTTGTCTTTCTCTCCAGCCGCTATACTGATGCCTCTACCCTGTGTCAGTCACTGCACTGGTTGCCCATCCAGTACAGGATACAGTATAAACTCAGCACTCTCACCCATAAAGCTCTCCACAGCGCTGCTCCTCCCTACATCTCCTCCCTAGTCTCTGTCTACCGCCCTACCCGTGCTCCCGCTCTGCTGATGATATCAGACTACATTCCTCAATCATCCGAACCTCCCATGCCCGCCTACAAGATTTCATACGTGCGGCACCAATTCTCTGGAATATGCTACCGCGGGCGATCAGGCACATTCACAACCCTCACAGTTTTAAGAGGGCCCTGAAAATACATCTTCTCGGTCTGGCCCACCAAGATCCCTAACTGCTATCACACGCATCTGTCACTCCCTGCACTTGGGCACTCACAGGCACTTATCTGTATATAGATGTACAGTCTGGGTGGCAGGTTCATCCATTTTTCATGTAAACCACCCCATATTTATGAAACATGGCTGGACCATTGTAAACTTGGCACTTCTTACCGTATGTTTCACCCATACACCCTAATAGATTGTAAGCTCTCACGAGCAGGGCCCTCACACCTTGTGTCTCATTTGTAAGTACTTTTAATGTGTAATGACTGTATGTTTACCCTTGAATTTGTAAAGTGCTGCGGAATATGTTGGCGCTATAGAAATAAAGATTATTATTATTATATAAAACACATACTTCAGATACTAGTTTTATAGAGGCCAGTTTCAATGACTCCCCCTATGGCTCCCCATGCAGAGCAGGTCTATAAAGATAAGGAGAGTATATGGACATTTATTTAGTACATGGATGGTCTAGGTTCACAAGAGAGGGTGTTGTCCTTTTGTTAGTAGCTCCCCACTGACTAATAAAGAAGGTCTCAAGCAGGAGACTTACTCTACTATACAGTATGAAACAATCCCTTTAATCCCTCCTCTTCGCAGCCAATATTTTTTGTTGCATTTTTTTTTCTCACCTTTCTTTCAGGAGCTATAACTTTTTATTTTTCCATCTACATAGTCCGATGAGGCTTTGTTTCTAATGGTATCATTGACCATACCATATAGATATAATGTACTGGGAAACCGTAAACAAATTCTAAGTGGGGCGAAAAGTGAAAACAAAGTAACTGCACCATTTTTTATTATTTCTATAGCATTCAATCTTCAGTATTAATGATGTGTTATCTGTATTTTACAGGTCAATGTGATTCCCGTGATACTAAATATGTAGGGTTTTTGTTCTGTTTTTGTACTTTTAAAAAGAATAAAACATGCTCTATTTTTTTAACTTTGTGCTCAACACCATTTTCTGTGGCAAATGACTTTTTAGTTTTTCCTCCTATGAACCTGAGTGAGAACAAATTTTTTGCAGGCTGAAGAGTAGTTTTTATTGGTACCCTTTTGGGATACATGCAACTTTTTGATCACTGTCACGGTTGTAGGAAGTGGATCCTCTCGACCACCGCAAGCGATGGCGTAAGCCACGCCAGGGAGCGGAATCTAAGTAGTTCCCGGTTTTCACCAGAGCCTGTCGCAAAGCGGGATGGACTTGCTGCGGCGGGAGTCAACCAGGTCACTACCCCTGACGTGACTTGCTTGCGGAGGCAGTCGAGGTGTAGCGTGGTACAAAATCAGAAGGCAGGCTTGTAGTCAGGGACAGGCAGGTTGGTCAGGGCAGGTGGCAAGGTTCTTGGTCGTGGACAGACAGGAAGGTCAGGGCAGGCAGAAAGCTTCGTGGTCGAGGGATGGAGGCAAACGGTAAGGTACACGGTAGTCAGAACAAAACTCAGGAACGCTTTCTCAATAGGCAATGGGCACTAAAGATCCGGCAAGGGCATCAGGAAGAGGCAGGCTTAAATAAGGGCAGCGGCCGGTAATACCCAATTACCGGTGGGCTGGCCCTTTAAATCCAACAGCGCAGGTGCACGTGCGCGCCCTAGGGAGCGGGGACGCGCCCACCGGGAGACAGGAGCAGCAGCGGAAGCGTGGACGGGTACGTGAGCCGGGACTCAGCCGGCAAGACAAGCGCGACCGCTGCCAGACATGCGGGCAGCGGCGCCGCCGGACTGGGGAGCACGGGTGCGCCTGCGACCCGGATTGAGGGTCACAGGGGCACTCGTGACAGTACCCCCCCCTTTGGCCTCCTCCTCTTTCTAGCCTGAAGGAATCTCTGAACAATACTCCAGTCCAGAATATTGTCCTCTGGTTCCCATGACCTCTCCTCAGGCCCGAACCCCTTCCAGTCGATGAGGAAAAAACGCTTCCCTCTGACCGTCTTCATATCCAGAACCTCTTTTACAGTAAAGACGTTGGAGGCGTCGGCCTCCAGGGTAGGGGAAGCAGGTTTCCGCGAGAAGCGATTTAGGATGACCGGTTTCAGAAGAGAGACATGGAAGGAGTTCGAGACCCTCATCATAGGAGGAAGACGAAGCTTATAAGCCACTGGGTTTATGCGCTGCAGCACCTCAAACGGACCCAAGAATCGAGGACCAAGCCTGTAGCTGGGGACCTTGAGGCTGATGTACCTAGCAGACAACCATTCTTTATCTCCCGGAGAGAAAATTGGGGGAGGTCTTCGTCTCCTGTCAGCTTGCATCTTACTGCCGGCAGAAGCCCGGAGTAGAGATTGGCGTGTCTGTCTCCAGCTGGACGTTAGGTCCTGGACCAGCTCCTCCACGGCAGGGACCTCGGAGGGCACAGAGTGGGGGAGGGGCGGGCGGGGATGTCACCCATAGACAATGAAGCAGGGGGCTGCACCAGCGAATTCCGAATCTAAAGAGTTGTAGGAAAATTCTGCCCAGGGTAACAAATTAGACTAATCGTCCTGATGCGCAGAGACGAAGTGACGTAGGGAGCAGCCCAGTGTCTGGTTAACCCTATCCACCTGTCCATTGGACTGAGGATGGTAGGTGGAAGAGAAGTCCAATTTCACTTGGAGTTGCGTACATAGGAAGCACCAGAACCTAGAAATAAATTGGATCCCCCGATTTGAAACGATGTGCTGGGGAAGCCCATGCAGCCGGAAGACGTGTAGCGAGAGGCAGAGCAAAGGGTAGGCCAGGCAGAGGGACAAAGTGAGACATTTTGGAGAACCGATCCGTAATCACCCAGTTAACGGTATTTCCAGAGGAAGAAGGGAGATCGGTGACAAAGTCCATAGCCACATGGGTCCAAGGACAGCTGGGGATCGGCAGTGGCTGACGCAGCCCCGCTGGTTTGAGACGAGGCATCTTGTTACGGGCACAGGAGACGCAGGATTCCACGAAGTCCCGAACATCTTGTGCCAGGCCGGCCACCAATAGAATTGAGAGATGAGGGAGCAGGACTTCTGCACTCCTAGATGCCCAGCCATACAAGAAGAGTGACCCCACGACAATTTCCTCTTCCGCAATGGATGCCTTTCCGGGTGGAATTCGTCGTAGGTCTACGGGCGCAGCAGAGATGAGCTGTTCCGCAGGGATAATGTGACGTGGAGCGGGTTCGTCCCCAATAACATCAGAGGCACGGGAGAGAGCGTCGGCCTTGACATTTTTCTCTGCGGGGCGGAAATGGATCAGAAAGTTGAACCTGGAGAAAAAGAGGGTCCATCGAGCTTGACGTGGATTCAGCCGCTGGGCTGTTTGGAGGTAGAGAAGGTTTTTATGATCGGTGTAGATGTTGACCGGATGACGGGCTCCCTCCAAGAGATAGCGCCATTCCTCCAAGGCTAGCTTGATGGCCAGTAGTTCCCGATCGCCAATGGAGTAGTTCCTCTCTGCGGCAGAAAAGGTTTTGGAAAAAAACCCGCATGTGAGGGTCTTGCCTTTGGGTCCTTTTGTAGAAGAACCGCCCCGGCCCCCACCGAGGATGCGTCCACCTCCAGAAAGAATGGTCTCTCCGTATCGGGCCGGGGAGAGTACGGGTGCAGAGGCAAAGGCCGACTTCAGCTTAGAAAAGGCTTCCTCTGCCGCTGGCAGCCAGAGCTTCGGATTGGCATTTTTCTTGGTTAACCCCACTAAAGGGGACACCAGTGAGTAAAAATGTGGTATAAATTGCCTATAGTAATTGGTGAACCCTAGGAACCTTTGTATGGCTCGAAGACCCACAGGTCGTGGCCACTGTAGGGCGGCTGACAACTTCGCGGGGTCCATCTGCAGGCCCTTGTCGGAAATGACGTAGCCAAGGAAAGGAAGACTTTTCTGGTGGAACTGGCATTTTTCGATCTTGGCATAGAGACAGTTGGCCCTTAGACGCTTGAGGACCTGACGTACGTGCCCTTGATGGGAATCAAGGTCAGCAAAGAACACCAGAATGTCATCCAGATAGACAACTACGCATGTGTACAAGAGATCCCGGAATATGTCGTTGACGAATTCTTGAAAGACGGCAGGTGCATTGCAGAGCCCGAAGGGCATGACAAAGTAATCGAAGTGCCCGTCACGGGTATTGAGGGCGGTCTTCTATTTATTCCCTTCATGTATCCGGATGAGGTTGTAAGCCCCAAGCAAGTCCAATTTAGTGAATATCTTGGCCCCCCGGAGCCGGTCAAAGAGTTCTGTAATCAAGGGCAATGGGTATCGATTTTTTACGGTAATTTTATTGAGGCCCCGATAATCAATACACAGACGTAGAGATCCATCATTCTTTGTCACAAAAAAGAACCTGGCTCCAGTCGGAGAGGAGGACTTACGGATAAACCCCTTCTGGAGATTCTCCTTGATGTAGGTGGACATAGCCAAGGTCTCAGGCACCGACAGAGGGTAAACCCTGCCCCGTGGAGGAGATGTTCTGGGCAGAAGGTCAATAGGGCAGTCATAGGAGCGATGAGGAGGCAAGGTCTCAGCTTGCTTCTCGGAGAAGACGTCAGCAAACTCTTGATATGGAGCGGGAAGGCCCGCCAGAGGCTTAGACGGTACTGGAGAAGCGGTAAGCACCGGGTGAGGTGCCACCAAACAGCGAGACCGACATTCTGGTCCCCAATGCAAGACTTCGCCCGTCTGCCAGTTGAGCACAGGAGCATGGCGCTGCAGCCACGGAAGCCCCAGAAGGATGGACGAGGAAGACCGAGGTAGCACATAGAACGTAAGTCTCTCCTTATGTAGTGCCCCCACTTGAAGGAACAGAGGCTCAGTGCGGTACCGGACTGGATCGCTGAGGATCTCCCCACTGACAGAGGAGATGGCCAGAGGTTTCTCCAAGCGGACCATGGGGAGCTTATGCTGAGACACCAGGGTAGCGTCCAAGAAATTTCCAACCGACCCAGAATCCAAGAAAGGTGAGGCTTGAAAGTGGGTGCCCGACCCAGTGCCGAGTAGAACGGGTATGGTCAAACGACGAGAGGCCTTGCTCTCACCTAGGAACGCCTCTCGCACGTATCCTAGGTGCGTGCATTTATCGAACGCTGAGGACGAAGGGGGCAGCCCCAGTGGAAATGTTCAGGGCTGGCACAATAGAGGCACAGGTTTTCTTCTCGCCGCCGGGTCAGCTCCTGTGGAGTCAAGCGAGCTCTGTCCACTTGCATGGGTTCCTCAGTAGCAGGCAGGGAGGTCAATTGTGGTGGCCTCTGGAATACAGGAGCTAGGCGGGGAAACAGACGACCCCTGGCAGGTTCGTGTTCCTGGTGTAGCTCTTCTCGCCATTCAGAAAAACAGATATCAATCCGAGTGGCCAAAGAGATTAGGTCACTCAAAGGAAGGCGTATCACGGGTAGATAAGGCATTCTTGATCTGGCTGGAGAGGCCTTTCTTGAAGGTGGCGGCCAAGGCCACATTATTCCATGACAGTTCCGAGGAGAGGGTGCGGAACTGTACTGCGCAATCGCCCACCGAGGAGTCGCCTTGATACAGATCTAGTAAGGCGGTTTCAGCAGAAGAGGCTCGGGCGGGTTCCTCAAACACACTGCGGTGAGGAAGGCGGCGAGGGTAGCCGTGACCGGATCATCTCTGTCCCACAGAGGGGTAGCCCAGGCCAGGGCTTTCCCAGAAAGAAAGGTGACCACAAATGCGATCTTTGACCTTTCCGCAGGGAATTGGTTCCCCATTAACTCGATGTGCAGGGAACATTGGGTGATGAAGCCCCTGCAAGTCTTGGAGTCCCCATCGAACTTGGACGGCATAGACAGACGAAGCCTTGGACCAGCAGCCGGTATGAAAGCCGAAGGTGCAGCGGAAGCCACGGAAGCGGGTCGTTGCTGCTGGGTGGCCAGGCACTGCTGCATCATGGCGGAGAGGTGGCTGAGTTGCTGGGACTGCTGAGCGATCTGCTGGGATTGCTGCGCCACGATGGTGGTTAGATCAGCGACGCTGGGCAGAGGCACCTTTGCGGGATCCATGGCCGGATCTTACTGTCACGATTGGAGGAAGTGGATCCTCTGGAACACCACAAGCAATGGCGTAAGCCACGCCAGGGAGCGGATTCTAATTAGGTCCCGGTTTTCACCGGAGCCCGCCGCAAAGCGGGATGGACTTGCTGAGGCGGGAGTCTACCAGGTCGCTACCCCTGACGTGACTTGCTTGCGGAGGCAGCCGAGGTGTAGCGTGGTACAAAATCAGAAGGCAGGCTCGTAGTCGGGACAGGCAGGTTGGTCAGGGCAGGCGGCAAGGTTCGTGGTCGTGGACAGGCAGAAAGGTCAGGGCAGGGGGTAACATTCGTGGTCGAGGGACGGAGGCAAACGGTAAGGTACACAATAGTCAGAACAAGACTCAGGAACGCTTTCTCAGTAGGCAATTACTGGTGTGCTGGCCCTTTAAATTTAACAGAGCCGGCGAGCGCGCCCTAGGGAGGGGGGACGCGCGCGCCGGGAGACAGGAGCAGCAGCGGGAGCGTGGACGGATAAGTGAGCCGGGACTCGGCCGGCAAGACAAGCGCGTCCGTGCCCGACATTCGGGCAGCGGCGCCGCCAGACTGGGGGGGCACGGGTGCACCTGCGACCCGGGTTGAGGGTCGCAGGGGCACCCATGACAATCACCTTTTATTCCAATTTTTGAGAACATGAAATGACCAAAAAAACAATATTAAATGATGTTAGATTTTAATAGATCAGACATCTATGAGCATGGTTATAGTAGTTAAATGTATCTAATTTTTTTAATTTATTTATAAAATGGCAAAAGGAGGGTGTTGGGAACTTTTAATATGTTTATTTTATTTTAAAACGTTTTTTATTTTTTCACTTGTACATATATTCCCCCTAGGGTACTTGAACACTAAGGAACACGATTGCTTGAACACCGTTCTGCAATATCAGAAGGGCTTACCAAGATTTTGCTCTGTTACTTCCTGCAGGAAGTTATCGGAGGTATATGAGGTATATGAGGAGGTATATGAGGTACACATGGCAGCCACTGAAGCCTTTATTAGGATTCAGACTGTCACAGCAACTTTTTGGCACACAACCATTTCGCGGAGAGGCCAATCGGAGGGAGAAACACTGCGTAGCCAGTGTTGATCCCTGCTGTAAGTGACGGGTGTCAACTGTAATTAACAGCCGGCACCATCGATTATGGAGCAGGTCAGCGAGTGAACCTGCTCCATTGCACCTTACCAGCATTATGAGGTACACATTGTTAAATTGAACTAGACTTCTAGTGACTTAAAGTGAATTATTAACCTTTCAAATCTACTTTAATCCTTTAAAGGGGTTTTCCGATCACAGGTTGTTACTTCCTGCTTTACCTCCTGTGCTCCATGGCTGGTATAGGCTGTGCTGATTGGCAGTTTTCGCCAGTTTTGTTGTGGTGATGTCACCACGCCACTGACCTGAATATGCATGCTCCTGATGCTTCTATTCAAACTACTAATAGCAACTTTGTGACAATGTGAACCTTAAAGCTGCATTTTCTTGACTGCTCATTTACTTGCTTTGACTATTGAAAGCTTCCTTATGGAAGCAATGCCTTATCCTTCTCCTTATTGCCAAATAGATATTAATCAGGATGGTAGGAAAATTGCCTTGTGAAGTCCCTTCCATATCCGTTGCAGAATCTCAGCTTTGTACCCATAGAAGAAATAAATGCCCAGCACTCAAGTGGATGTCTGTGCTCGTGGAAAGGATACTGCAACTGTACACAGGGCCGGGACAAGGCATTTTGGTGCCCTAGGCGAGTACAGCCAATGGCGCCCCCCCCCCCCCCTCGCTCTCAAAAAAATTTACCCCCCCCCACACACATACACTAATTCCTCTCACCCCTCGCCAGGCCCTGTCATAATTTTCTGCGTATCCCCCCTTAGCTCCCGTCATCTCCTCAGCAGTCACTGCACAATGAAAATCACCCCCCTGACAAATTTGCATTTTCAAAATCGTCCCCCCCGTTTGACCGTATAATACCCTAAATAACAGACACCAAATAATCCACCGATACATGGAGCAAATTTTAACCAGACGAATGATTGTTACTAAAAACCCCCTACAAAACAAGACCCAAAACTATTACTACTTAAGGATCAAATAATCCTGCCAGACCTGACCAAACGCAACCCCCACATGTGACTACCAGCTGTACACGGGGCTCTGATTACATATACCACCGCCATACAGTGACCATATTGTGGTAAATATTAGTTGTATGTAGGCGCTCTGCAGACATATAAGTGATTACATTTGCAGTTACATTTAGTAACTCACCGGAGACATCATTTTGATCAGCGTCGTTCACTTTCCCTTCTCTTCCAAATCGGTTAAACCCCTTCATGTGATTGCTCCCGGCCAAGACTCGTCCCTGAGGATTTGGACAAAAATATTTTAGATTCCTCACTTTTTCCAGTAACCCCTTTTTAATTATGGGTATATAAGTCCCTTAGTCAGACAGGTATAAAGATATGCCCTCTCAGTCAGGCAGGAAATTTTGGATATTGTCCCCTTAGACAGGTAGGTATATAAATATAGGGGCACTCAGGCAGGTATATAGCTAGGGGCTCAGGGAAATATATAGCTAGGGTTCAGGAGGCGTATGGGGGCTCAGGTAGGTGTATGGGGCCACAGGCAGGCGTATAAGGGCCACAGGCAGGCGTATAAGGGCCACAGGCAGGCGTATGGGGGCCACAGGCAGGCGTATAAGGGCCACAGGCAGGGGTATAGGGGCCACAGGCAGGGGCATGGGGGCTCAGGCAGGCGTACGGGGGCTCAGGCAGGCGTACGGGGGCTCAGGCAGGCGTACGGGGCTCAGGCAGGCGTACAGGGGCCACAGGCAGGCGTACAGGGGCCACAGGCAGGCGTACAGGGGCCACAGACAGGCGTACAGGGGCCACAGACAGGCGTATGGGGCCACAGACAGGCGTATGGGGCCACAGACAGGCGTATGGGGGCTCAGGCAGGTATTATAGGGGGCCACAGGCAGGCACTATAGGGGGCCGCAGGCAGGCATTATGGGGGGCCGCAGGCAGGCATTATGGGGGGCCGCAGGCAGGCACTATGGGGGGCCGCAGGCAGGCTTTTTGGGGGGCCGCGGGCGGGCCCACTATTAGGGGGCCCGCAGGCAAGGCACTAAAAGGGGGCCGCAGGCAGGCATTATGGGGGCCGCAGGCAGGCACTATAGGGGGCCGCAGGCAGGAATTGGGGGCCGCAGGCAGCGACTATGGGGGGCCGCAGGCAGGCATTATGGGGGCCGCAGGCAGGCACGATGGGGGCACGCAGGCAGGCATTATGGGGGCCCGCAGGCAGGCACTATAGGGGCCGCAGGCAGGAAACTATAGGGGGCCGCAGGCAGGCACTATAGGGGCCGCAGGAAAGGCATTATGGGGGCCACAGGCAGGCTCTATAGGGGGCCGCAGGCCGGCATTATGGGGGGCCGCAGGCAGGCACTATAGGGGGCCGCAGGCAGGCATTATGGGGGGCCGCAGGCAGGCACTATAGGGGGCCGCAGGCAGGCATTATGGGGGCCGCAGGCAGGCACTATAGGGGGCCGCAGGCAGGCATTATGGGGGGCCGCAGGCAGGCACTCTGGGGGGCCGCAGGCAGGCATTATGGGGGGCCGCAGGCAGGCACTATAGGGGGCCGCAGGCAGGCACTATGGGGCGCCGCAGGCAGGCATTATGGGGCGCCGCAGGCAGGCAATATGGGGGGCCGCAGGCAGGCACTATGGGGGGGCCGCAGGCAGGCATTATGGGGGGCCGCAGGCAGGCACTATCGGGGGCCGCAGGCAGGCATTATGGGGGGCCGCAGGCAGGCACTATGGGGGGCCGCAGGCAGGCTTTTATGGGGGCCGCAGGCAGGGCATTATGGGGGCCACAGGCAGGGCACTTAAAAAAAAAACATTCATCCCTTACCTGCTGCCGGGGCGCGCGTTTCCTCTTCGGGCCCCGCCTCCAGCGCCGGACGCTCCTCCGGCAGCTCCTCGGGCGCACGGCCTATGACGCGCTGTGCGCCCGAGGAGAGGCAGCGTCGCGATGACATCACGTCATTGCGACGCTGCCGGCTGAGGCGCACGGGGCCGCGGCGGGTCCTCAGCGCTGTGGGGACCGGCGGCCCCGATTTGTCGGCCCTGCAGCTCACCGGAGGATCCAGCGATCCTCCCGGGGGGCGGGCCGACACTGTCTGCGGGGCAGGGGGCGCTCGCTCTCTGCTCCGCAGAAGCGGTCACAGAGACCGCCGGCGCTTCGGCCCAGGGAGCGGCACTGGAGCCCCGGGGAGGGTCCCGGGGGCCCTGGCGGCGCCCCTTAGGGTAGGCTGAGGTAGGCGCCTAGGCGGTCGCCTACCTTGGCCAACCGTCGTCCCGGCCCTGAACTGTACAGAACTACAGAAGATTGAAGAAGTGCACAGCGCACAAATGTAGATTTTGATTTTTGTATTGCAACTAATTATATTTTCAGACGTTATGCCAGTAAAGTGAAATAAAGCAATGTTGAATTGTGACTCAGATACGATGTTTCAGTTTATAATAAACCTCAATCCTGTATAGTCACTATTGAATATAAAGCCGATGCACAGTAAGGAAATAGGTGATAGAATATGAATCAATGGTTTGGAGAGTAATTGGAGAAAACCTTGTATGTAAATGGGCACTGATGCATATAATGAGGACCTGGCCAGAACCAGCAGAGTATATAGGTACTATGGACCAAATGAAATACTGTATTGCCAGACAGTGCATGGGAGAGGGTTTTGCTAGATTTACTGGTGGTATCAGACAGTCCTGCACACAGTGATGTACTAGGTGTTTAGACAGTGGAAGATGAATTCTGTATACTGAATATATGGTAAGCACGAAGAAAAAGAGATGTTTACATAAAAAATTTAATATTTTTACATTAGACATGGTTTTATTTTGTAAAAATGTTAAAAATAAATACATATATATTTCATTGCTGCATTTATAATTACATATATATAGTGGTCGATCAACATAAAATATTAATTGGTTTTGAGATGACCAATGTATGTTAAGACCATAACTCTATGGGAAACTGGTAATTGTTTCCGAGGCCACAAAATGTCCCAACAATAAAGCAAGATGGAGATGAAAGAAAATGGAGCAGATACTAATCCAGATAAAGCACCTCCTTCCATATAACAACAAAAAGAGCTGCTGGAAGCTGGAAATCACTTTCTATTCTGAGGACAGAAGCTGCTTTCAATCATGTACTTTATATACAATGTACTAGAAAAAAGAAATTGGGGCCCTCGGCTGGTGCCCAAAGGAGCCGCTCATCCTGGCACATATGAAGAGCAGTACAGGACACGTAGTACCGCACTGTACTGTAGAGAGGCTACTAGACCACTAATCACTGTATGCACCTCACTAATACAGGGGTTCTACAAGTAAAATGTTCATAATAATTGACATCTGATTCAGATTGATAGTATCTGGGACATTGCATGAGTATGGTTTCAAGAAACAATGTCCCAGGAACAATGTCCCAGGAACAACGAATGTATGTGGAAAATATTGTATCTTGAGACCGTTGTAAGTTGAGGGACTACTTTAATAGGTTTAACACATTATTTATTACACACAGGAAACAAAAAACATGTGCAAAAGTAGTAAAACATAAAAAACTCTATGCATATTTGGTATCATTATAATCTTACCAGCCCGCTAAGTAAAATTAACATAATGTTTACGTCACAAAGTGCAGGGCACAAAATTGTAGAAGCAAAAAAAGATTAGTGGAATTACTGTTTTTTTTTCATTCCTCCCTTTAAAGAGTTAATTTAATCAATAAGTGATATTTACCCAGAAATGGTGCCATTGAAATGCACGGCCATTTATTAGCTCTCAGAGAGCTCTATCAACAGAAAAAAGTTATGGCTCTTGTGAGAATGCACAATGAAAAAAAATCTTAATCCTTAAAGGGTTAAAGGTTCATTAAGATTATCTTCATTATCTCTATGTGATTCCAAAACCTGTAAACTTTTACATCCTGTGCTCACCTTTGTACAAGATTTTATTATTTGTTATGAAATGTCGGAAGCCACAAAATCACATCTGGCAGCATAAATCTGACGTTACTTTTACAGAAGACCTTTAGAAATGTGCAACCAGTTTCAAATATCACTTTTAAATGTCATAGCTGTAAGTGATAACAATTGTCGGTGAACCCAGAAGGCTCAGCAATGAGTTAGGGTGGAGAGATGACTTTTAATTTAATACTTCTTGATTATTATTATTTTCATATACACTAATCACAAAAAGTTTGGGATATTTGGATTTTGGTTGAAATTTCAGGATGAACATAAAATTCCTTGAAAATTATTTTTATATGAACTAAATGCGACCGTCTCTAAACTTTAGAATTCAAATGTCCACTGTTTAATATTTCACTACTTTGTGCACAACTTGCTGATCTCTAACAAAGAGCTTAATGGCAAAATTCTCAACAGGTGTTTGATCCCTGAATTCCCCAATAAATTTAGGGGATCAATTTGAACTGGGATTTAAACAGTCCTCCTCATCCTGCTGTTCACATTTTGACATCATGAGAATAAGACAACACCTTACAATAAATCAACAGTACCTCACAAGGCTTAAAGTAGGATACTCTCAGACAGAAGTGTCCACTGAACTTAGAGTGTCACAGTGATGACAAACCTGAGGAAGTCTGTGAGACGAAACGTGTAGTTCAGTACGAATAAAATATTTTGTTCTATTTAATATACCAAAGTTTGCACTCTAGACATTGTCGGACTGGGGTGTCTAGGGCCCACAGGTGAAGTTGAATGTAGGTGCCCACTAGTTGAGCTGTTTCTGTGCCCACTGGTGGAATTTATTTTAGAGGCCCACCCTACAGCTACTGTAAATGGCTGTACATGCCTCCTATACTCTGCATCTTATTTATTGCCTCTATTTCTATGGTTTTTTGCCTCTCCCAAGAATGTATATGAAGTTTAAAAACAACTCCAGGCCTACCATGCTCAGGGGCTCACCGAGGGTTTCCCGCATTCCTCTGTGGGCCAGTCTGGGCCTGGCTCTAAATTAACACCACATTTGTCCGACTATATCAGTCAAAGCGGACGTTAGACTAGCTGCAGTACGAATCTAGCTTAATTGAGGGATTTTTAAACCATGCCCTGCGGAATAGGATGATGAATGCCTTATCATTTCTTTCTTATTACAGTTAATGATTATTTATGTCCAGATGGGTTATAATTATTGTTATTGTAAACATACCATGTTATTAGAGGTTGTCTTCCACCCCTACAGAATATTGCTTTCCTTTGTAAAGCTGTCTGCATATACAAACTATTGGATAGTTTTGTACCGTTCAGGTCGTAATGTTGCCAGACTAAAGCAGTTTAAACTTTCACTTTGACCAACATTCTACGACAGACTACAGTGCAATGCAATTACCTCTTTTTTCAAAACAAATTGTTTAAAAAATCTGTGCGTTTTAGGGCTCATAGCTAGTGTTGAGCGATGAAATCGAAAAAAAGTTGAAATTCCACTAAAATCTTGGTTCTGCGATGAAAAGATTATTTTTCTTAAAATCTGATCAATAATTGACATAGCGGATTCCAATCGCGGCCTTTTTGGCGCTTCCTGTAATTTTGGCGGCCAGCCAATCAGTGTAGAGCACGGGGGGAGAGGGGAGGTGAAGAACATCACCAGTGGGGTGTGTAGGGATCTCATTGGGTGCTGAAATCACATGACCTCCTTTTATCTATGTCACTGCACTTCCTGATCGGCGCCATTAGCTTCTCTACAGCCAACAGAACGGATAGCCGTCTCTCTGCTCAGCTTTTTCAAAAGCTAGTAGAGATTGTTTGCCAGCATTTTTACAACTGAAAATGATCCTTGATAGAGTAGTTAGCTTAGGGTACAGCAAGATTACAGAATTCTAGTTAGTATTAGTTAGAAATTTGGAAACAGCATCAGTGCTCTTAAAATCACAGCTGCGGGGGGCCCACCTGGTTCAGGGGGGCAGATCCTTCATCAGACATATTTGTCCTCTCAAGCCACTGTGAAATAGCACCAAATTTTATTTCTGCGTAGCCAGCACAGTCTGAGTTCAGGGTGTCCCTTTCTTGTGGCGTGCACGTCTGCATTTACATTACTACATATTTCTCGTCTCAAACAACGGTGAAATAGCACCCAATTTTATTTCTGCTTTGCTTGCAGCTACCACAGTCTGAGTTATGGGTGTCCCTTTATTGTGGGGTGCACATCAGCATTTATATTCCTCTCATTTCTCATCTCAAACCACGTGAAATAGCACCCAAAATTAACCTGGTGTTCCTCTCCCATAGACTTTAATGGGAATCGGAGATTAATCGCAATCGAGGATCAAACATCAGGAGATGATTCAACAAAATCTGAAATCGACTCGAAGCAGATTATTGGCCGAATTGCTCATCACTACTCTTGACAGGTTTTAAGATTCATAGCATTAGTTGATTTAGCTATTTCAAACTTAGCATTAAAAAGGGAGAAAACCATAGTCATAAAAACACTAGGCTATCTCCACCAGTACCATACAGTTAAATAGAGAGTGAGCGCAAATGCTCCACCACCGTTCTATTCATACAGGGGGAGGGAATCTCATTATCTTTAGGGGTTTCACTGGTAGGGCAATAGGTGATCCACAGGATAGGTGATGTTTCTGAATGCTGGTTGTCACAGTATTTTGCATCAGTATGTGTAACCCAAAACCAGCAGTGGTAAATGTAAATGTCTGTGTATGTGCTACTCCTACGTTTTTGCTTATAAAGATCGATGCAAAATGCTGTCTGAAAACCAGAAGTGATAATGGCGCCTTACATGTCTTTTGTTAGCATGGCTAACTACCCTTATTGTGTAAATGCTCCCAAAGGAATTCTTTTGTAAAGTGATGACCACAGTCACTTTATGACAGCTCAGGTATATTTTCTTAATATTTGGCCCATCCCCACCACGTAGGTACAACGACTGTGGGCTGTTGTTGAAAATTCAGTTGTGCTACCAGAATACATCATGGAAAACTAACCTAGTTTTTAAAATCCTATAATCCGAGTTATAACTTGCACATCTATAGCTGCAAGTGGATAATAATGTTGCAATTATAATTTGCATCTGTAACAACTTCCATCTATTTACACTGGTAAAAGGAAAATAAAATGCTGTTTCTCTATAAATTATTAATTTCATTTAGTTCCACGGCATGATCAAATTAGCAAATTAATTAGAAATGTTAGTAGATGTGCCATTCCTGTCGTCACTTCAATTGTAGTTCTACCCCAAGGTTATATGTGACCTATCTAGTGAGTTCAAGTAATTACTATCTAAAGAGATTTAATTTATTCAAATCCATAATTATTTTTGCTAGACTTATGTCTGAATCCCTAAATCTTCTATTTGAATTGATTTTTAATGCATTTAATTTGAAATCTATAATAAATCGTTTTCACAGACAATGAAGTGTGTTAGGATCTATCCATGGTACAGAAACCAAGTATTCATGGACCAAAGATATTCGAATGTACTGTACTATCATTTGAACCTATAAAACAAAGAGCCTCATGTATGAAAACTGTCTAGATGTAAGACTTTTTTTGTTGCCCCTAGCAACCAATCAGAGCAGCCCTTTAATTTTTCCAGAGCACTATATGAAATGAAAAGGGGAACTCTGATTGGTTGCTATGGGCAACAAGGAAAGTCTTAGACTAGAAGTTTTTATACATGCCCCCCTTGAGCAAGCACAGTGTATGAGTCTCTCACTGATGTGAATTTTTGATGTAGTCTCCTTCAAAGAGGTTGTCCCACAAAGACATTCTCTGTCCATATACCATTTGGGCATATGGACATTATGGGCGACATGAATGATTTATGGCTCTTAGACGCCAGTTTTAAAGTGCATAAGAATAGTGTAGAACGCACCTGATTTATGAACCCGGTATACTGCGGGTTATAAATCAGGTGCATTCTAGCGCTAAGACGACAATTCAGGTTCATATAAACCACTTTTAAAGTGATTTACCTGTTCAAGCAGTAATGCGCCTGGAATTGCCATACTGAAGCTATAAATCTATAGCTTTGTATGGTTATAGTGCGCCCCGCCTCCCGTACGCCCCCCGAAATCAGGAGCATTACAAAGTGCCGCGGTCGCTCTGTAATGCGCCTGATATTGGCATGCGGGCGAATTAAAACTATTGCAAACGGGGCTACGCTAGATGTCGGGCTGAAAAGATGCCAGACTTCCTGCGCAGCCCCGTTCATACTTGTCACCCTATGAGTTGTTGGATATACCCACTGGAGATATAGGGTGACATGTATGATTTTTGTCGCCCAGGCGACAATTTTTATGCGCATAAAAAAGCATAGAATGCGCCTGATTCTGGATCAAGTATAACACTTTGAAAGTGGTTTACCTGTTTCAGCGGTAATGCACCTAGAATTGCCATACTAAAGCTATAAATGTGTAGCTTTGTACAGTTCTAGAGCGCCCCGCCTTCCCGGCGTGCGTGCGGGATTTCAGCACAGCGAACGTTGCTGCGCTGGATATCGGGCTGAAACGACACAAGATATTTGGTGCAGTCCCGTTAATGCATGTGGCCCGTAATGCACTCTTTGAGTTGCTCTGAAAGATTTGAGATGTCCATGGACAACTGTTCATCTGAAAAAGTTCTGTGGCCTTTATCTGAAAAGAGTTGTCTGAAAATACAACCTCTTACTTTCAGGGCTCCTGCAAAGGTTTGATGTCCGTCCTCATATATATTTTGTTTTGTCTAATTACAGTGGGTTTAAAGAGTTTTCACACCCCTTGTCCTCATTTTTACAGCCACAAACTTTTATGTATTTTATTGACATTTTACGTGATAGAGCAACACAAAGTAGCAAGGATTTGTGAATAAAGAAAATGATACGTGGTTTTCAAATTTTTGCAAATTAAAACACTGAAAAGTGTATTCAGTCAATGCTTTGTAGGACCACCCTACCTGTGGTGACAGCTGCAGTTTGTTGGGAGATGTCTCTTCCATTTTTACATATCTAGAGGCTGGAATTTTTGCCCATTCTTCTTTGCAAAATATCTCTAGCTCTGTCAGATTGGGTGGAGAACATTTGTGAATAGCAATTTTCAAGTCACAGATTTTCTATGAGATTTAGGTCTGGACTGTGACTGGGTCATTTTAACACATGAATATGCTTTGATTTAAACCCTTCCATTGTAGCTTTGGCTGTAGGTTGAGGGTTGTTGTCCTGCTGGAGGGTGAACCAACACCCCAGTCTCAAATCTTTTGCATTCTCTCAATGGTTTTCCTCCAGGATTGCCCTGTATTTAGCTCCATTTATCTTACCATCAACTCTAATCATCTTCCCAGTCCCTGCTGAAACAAAGCCTCCCCCTGCATTATGTCGTCACCACAATGCTTCACATTGGGGATGGTGTGTTCAGGGTGACGTGCAGTGCTGGCTTTCCTCCACACATTGGGCCAGAATGTTGTCCATGTTTTACATTACATTTATGGTATGTTTTAGGCAGTTTCTGAACATTTCAACAACTCGTCTGACAAAACAGACGTGACCCCAATAAATGGGGCCTGGTTTTGTGGAAAATGGGCGTAGTTTGCTGTCCACCAAAAATGAGCCAAACTTTTCGTGCAGTTAGTGGTATAACGTAAGGCAACTTAAAAATGGACTGAGGTTTAACTATACAATTTTAACCTGTGCCAATGTTAGGAATCCCCAGAGCAGGTAAACAGAAATAGGAAGACAGACCATGTGCCCTAGAGGTAGGCCCCCCAAATCTGTCCCTGCCTGTCTGACCCTAGATAGTCGGCGGCAACCGAGCAACAGTCACTACCCAGGGTAAGTGAACACAGAAGATGGGCAAGACAGACAAAACAGAAACGAGAAGTAAGACGGACTGGGTCAAAAGCCAGAGGGGTGAAGCACTACAAAATGTAGGGCACAGAGGGAAGTAAGAGGAGAAACAATGGATCTAAAAAACAAATAGATAATACAACAGATAAAGACAGGTCTATCAACGGTGAGGACCATCAATCAGGAGAGGTTTTAAATAGTAACCCAGGGACCCGGTGCAGAGTGTGATTGGACTGGCTCCCTGACATCCTGGACAGAGCCTAGTGGTGGAGATGCCTGTCAATCATCTCTAATCTAGTTAACCTGTTCAGCCCAAGCCAGCAGCAGCAGACGGGTGTGGCAGGCAAAATCTGTCAATCATAATTAACACAGCCAGGAGTGTCTAGGACTATATTCAGACTAAATTTAGACACAATACTAATGGTACAAAATAAAGATTAACAATGCATCCCCTGCTGTACCTTGTGGACAGAGGATGTCGCAGAAGCCCCAACGGGCACAGATGTAACAACCCCATTTCTGAACACTATGATAAATGTGGCGCATTGTAAGACTGTCTAATTTAAATTAAAATTGTTTTAGAGTTAGGCACCACTGATACATCTGCCTCATAAAATTTGACATTTAGGTCTCATCTGGCCACAGCACCTTCTTCCACATGCTTGCTGTGCCCCCTATATAGCTTTCTGCAAATTGTAAACAGGACTTCTTATGACTTGCTTCCAAACAGGACTTTCTTTCTGCCACTCTTCCATAAAGGCCAACTTTTTGGAGTACACAACTAATAGGTGTCCTGTGGACAGATTCTCCCACCTGAGCTGTGGATCTTTGCAGCTCCACTAGACCCATTGTTGCATAGGATGCAGAGGTGGATTATATGAGAGGAATTTCTGGTGCCCTTAAAGGTGCTTTAGAACATGTTTGTCAAGTCACTCAATTGCCCCAGATCAAAAAACATATGGCCATGTGTATGAAAACGGTCTAGATCTAAAACTCACTTTGTTGCCTATAGCAACCAATCAAAGCACATTTTTCATTTTATATAGTGCTCTGGAAAAATTAGAGAATTTTAGACCTAGATAGCTTTCAAACATGTGGCCCATAACCTTCATCCTTTTTGATCCATGGCCATGCCCATAGGTATCATTTCTTACTTGAGCCTATGGAGCACTGGAAAAGATAATGAAATTTCCAACTGGGGTGCCTCTGGATCACTGAAAATATGGGAATGAAAGCCCTTAGTTTATAACATATTCTGCTGCTCATGTAATGTCTTAGTCAGGCAAGGCCTTAGCCGGGGGGTTGCAGAGATTGCAATTGCATCTAGGCCATAAAGACAAACAGACAATTTTATATAGAAAACAAAATGATTACTTGGAACTTATAATAACAAAAGCATATCTGGCCTGTCACCTGTCCACTAACATAGACATGAACTTTCTTGTGTACTGAAAATACCTGTATTGCTATCTGTGTGTAAACAATTAAACTGCCTTTTCACAAAAGTACTTGCCCTCACCTGAAGCTTATACAGACTGAGAAGTGATATGTAACCTGAGGATGTGTTGACACGTTGCATTTTTGTTGAGTTTTTCTTTGGCGTAAAAAAAACATGCATTTTTGCTGTGTTTTTGCTGCATGTGTTTTTGCTGCACTTTTTAAATGCATATGTTTTCTACGTATGTTTTTTATGCAGTTGGAAAATGCATGCAATAATGCAACATGTAACTTAAGCCTCATGCCGTTCTATTGGCTTTAGAGGCTTTAGAGAGATAATTTGTTTATAGGTAGATGATAAACTGGATATAATTGTGCAGATAATGCTTGAAATTATACTCGAATCCAAAGAATCAACTGCACTTGTAGACCCCAACAGATGACTCCACAAGTAAACCCAAAGAATCAACTCCACTGGTTTGACCCAGACACCCCCATCTGATACTAAGCTATTTGATTCACAGTCTGTACACAGAGTTGCTCATATACATTTGAAACTAGAAGATTACATACACTATATAAAAAGACACATATGCATGTTTTTATCACTATCTGACATGAAATCAGAATAAACCTTACCCGTTTTAAGTCAATTAGGAACCAAAATTATTTATATTTGCCAAACGCCAGGATAATGAGAGAGAATTTTTAAGGCATTTTTATTACTTTCTGCAAAGGCAAAAGTTTACATACACTGAGATTACTACGCCTTTAAATAATTTGGGACAGCTCATATGATGATGTCATGTCTTTGGAAGCGGCTAATAGTTGTATTGGCAACATCTGAGTTAATTAGAGACACACCTCTGGATGTATTTCAAATCACACCAGAAACACACTGCTATTGTATGTTACATCATGGGAAAGTCGAAATAAATCAGCTAAGATCTTGCACAGTTCTTGGGTGCAGTTTCCAGATACCTGAAGGTGCCTCGTTAATCTGTACAAACAATTATATGCAAGTACAAACAAGTTGGAATGTCCAGCTACTATACCGCTCAGGAAGGAGGCGGGTTCTGTGTTTTAGAGATGAACGTGCTTTGGTCCGAGATGTGAATATCAACCCAAGAACAAAAGCAAAAGATCTTGTGAAGATGCTGGTGGAAGCTGGTAAGATTGTATCATTATCCACAGTGAAACGTGTACTGTATAAACATGGGCTGAAAGGCCACTCTACCAGGAAGAAACCATTACTCCAAAAGAAACATATAAAAGCCAGATTAATGTTTGTAAATGCACACAGGAACAAAGACCTATGTTTCTGGAGACATGTCTTGTGGAAGAAAAAGGGAGAAGCTTGGAAGCCAAGGAACACCATCCCAACTGTGAAACACTGGGGTGGCAGCATCATGTTGTGGTGTTGTTTTGCTGTAGGAGGAAATAGATGGCATCATGAGGAAAGAAGATCATGTGGCAATTCTGAAGCAACATCTCAAGACATCAGCCAGGGCCGAAATGAATCTTCCGAATGGACAATTATCCGAAGCATACTGCCAAACTGGTTATAAAGTGGCTTAAGGATAACCAAGTCAATGTGTGAGTGACCATCACAAAGCTCTGATCTCAATCCTATTGGAAATTAATGGCAAAGCTGAAAAGGCAGGTTTGAGCAAGGTGACCTACAAACATGGCTCAGTTACACCAGTTCTGTCAGAAGGAATGGGCCAAAATTCCTACCAACTATTGTGAGAAGCTTGTGGAAGGATATCCAAAATGTTTGACCCAAGTCATACAGTTTAAGGGCAATGCTGCCAAATACTAATGAAATGTATGTAAACTTTGAAAAGAATAAAAATGCTTATAAACATTCTCAATCTCTCATTATTCTGGCATGTGTCAAATCTAAATAATTTTGGTAATCCTAATTGACCTAAAACGGGTAAGGTTCATTCTGATTTCATGTCAGAGAGTGAGAAAAACATGCATATGTGTCTTTTTATGTAGTGTATATAAACTTCTGGTTTCAACTGTAGATGACATAGAATGACATACTAAAATACTCCAAGCAATTTATCCACAACACGGGATATCCAGCGATTAAGCAAAAACCACGAATTTATTTCATAATTAAATTACCAGGACAGTGCAAATATGACACAACGGCAACGCGTTTCGGACCTCACAGGGTCCTTGTTCACAGCAAGTGCATCTTCATAAAACTCCAACCTATAGGTACAAACTTAAAAACACGTCATGAGATCACATGATAGTGGGAGTAGACGAAAACATTAACTCCTTATGGGATATAGTCCATAATAGATGTATGCATTAAGAGTATTAAATGTACAACTTCATCTACAAAGAGAGACTAGGGAAGTTAAATCTATAATTGCTATACTAGGCTATATTTTTAACTGTTACCCAATTATGTAATAAAAGGTCTCTTAGGCAAATGGAACCTAATGTATATACATAAGATCATTACGTCTATTCATTCCATTTGGATACCGTGTATCACATTCTAGGATCCAAAG
>JAODAL010052943.1:0-25635 GCA_025379985.1 Phyllomedusa bahiana
GGCCGTAGGGGGGAAAAAAGGGATAAGACGCTGGAGCGGGGAAATTTAAACCACGAAAAATTTGGGCGACGCTGTTCGTTACTGAATTCACGGGGCCCTGACCCACGTACGGCCGACGGTCCTCAACCAACGCCCACTTTTTGTTGCCCCAGCACTGGGGGAGCACCTTTCTCGTACTCTACCTTCATGTCCTACCCCCCTCTTTGCTCGTTTACCCCCTGCTTTCGCCCCATTTTCAAAAGAAAAAAATTTAAAAGGGTAGGGAAAGTTTTGGAAAGTCTCTTATTAAAAGACAAAAAATCACAGTATTTTAAATCCCCAAATTTTTACACCCAAACTAGGTTTAAAAACTGAAATGTTTTTTTGCGATATTTGGGAAAAATGGGGTCTGGTGGAAGAACCTGACAAAAATCACGGGTTTCCTCCTTACCCCAGGGATTTACAAATCCCCCAGTAGGACTAGGAATTATAGTTTTAAACAAAATCTACAAGTGGCCCCCCGCACCAAACTGAAATTCAACGAGCCCAATAAAACATTCAGAATTTTACACGGATAAAATTGGTTTTTTGCAGCAATGAAAAAACGAGAAAGTTGCTAAAAATTTTTCTATCAAATTTTGCGTAAAACATGGCTTTTTTAAAAAATAGGGGCCCATGTGCAATACAATTAAAAACTTTTGGGAAAATAAAAGGTATTTTTCATTTATCAATACACCTGGGTGACTACAAAATTGTTTAAATTTAAAATTTAAATGCAAGGTGGCTCTATGAACAAACGGGGCCTGCCCAAAAGTAAAAAAAACACCTATTGAAATGTATAGGATAAAAAAAAGTGGATTTTTTTAACCAAAAATACCCTCGGTGATACAAAATTGCTGTTTCAAATTTAGTGAAAGGGGGCTCATGAACAAGCTGGTCTGTGCCAAAGTGAAAAAAAAACACCTATTGAAATGTTGCGGAAAATAAAAGGGAGTTTTGCACCTTTAAAATAACCTCTGACTAAAAATTGCAGTATTCAAATTTAGTGCAGGCCCAACTACAATTATATTTCCCCAAAAAAATGGCCAAAAAGTTTAAAAAAACCCTATTCAATGCGGGTTTAAATCAAAACACAGTCGGGGCCCAAAATATCCACTCACTTTAAAGAGCCTGTCGTCTGTTTTTGCCCCGCAGCCCCCCCACCCCCCCCCCAACCCCCCCCCGGGTGTCAATTTTAGATGCTCCCTTTAAAATCTCAGCCTAAGTAAAAATAAAAACTGCAAATCTCTA
The DNA here is from genome assembly GCA_025379985.1 of Phyllomedusa bahiana. Classification (NCBI taxonomy): domain Eukaryota; kingdom Metazoa; phylum Chordata; class Amphibia; order Anura; family Hylidae; genus Phyllomedusa; species Phyllomedusa bahiana. Next base: position 1,270 of record JAODAL010052943.1, read on the forward strand.
ATCTACCTAAGTTCTAATGTTCACAGCTAAAAGCATATTTTGTCTGTGTGAAAAATAAAAACAGTTTCGCTGAGTTGTTTTGAGAGGACCGAGCACACGTCCTGCTCTTATGATACACGGGACACACACTAAAGGCAGAACAGGAAGGGCTGTTCTATGTAAAACGGGGTCATGTGATTTTTTCCACCCAAATCGCAACCATACACATCCCAGTCATGACGTCGAACACCCCAACTCACCGTGCTTTTATTCTGTAAGTGTTTTTGCTGGCCGCCAAAATGACAGGAAGCGCTGAAAATGGCGCGATATTAATAGATTAGGGCCCCAGTTTTTCACCTAAATTATCGCGTGATCGATAAAATCCGATCAACATAAAAACCGTGCCGATTTCAACTTTGTCGATAATAATCGCTCAACACTAGTTACGATTGTTGAAATGCAGAGAGGCAAAAACAAAAAAATTGTTGTTGAGGCATTTTTAGGCCTGGTGCTTTAGGGATTAAACAATAGGTCATATTTTGATGACATATTCCCTTTGACTCAAAGTGTTGATAATTTGAGCTTTAATATGACCAGTACCCTGAGATACTGACCTATTTTTAGATATATTTTGCAAATGCTTGTTTTTCACTTCAGAATTCCCCTCCTTTACTTCCTGTCAGCACAGCATTCAAAAACAGCAATGCTACAGCCACACGGCAAGTGTAAAATGACAGTCGGATTCTGTTTAAGAATCTGACCGGTATTTTAGCATCTTACGAATAGTTTTGGGGGACGGTTCTGTCCACGGTTTTGTGGATTCGCCTGTCCCCCTTATTTACTAACTAGCACACCTTCTGCCTGAAAACAGGGCAGAAGTTTGCTAATGTTCCAAGTTTTTCGGAACGCCGGCTGTGTGAAAATTCGTCTGGCTGAAAATCCATTCAGTATAGACTACTGAGTGGATGTTCTTTTAAATTCTATGGGAATGGTTGCTTGTCAGTTTTCAGACGGTTTCCAAATTCATAAACTGAAAATAAGATGAATAACCCAACCCATGCTGTGTGGACATAGCAGTGCCATATATGAGGTATGCAAAGACGAGATTCCAGGAAATATCCATTTGTAAATACCTCTGCAGTGTGAATCCCTCATGTTCATCTTAGTTCATGCTTGAATCTTTTTGGACAAGTAGCAGAAGTAGTAGCAGATGAGGCTTACTGAGGCTCAGGATTTCTGATTCTTTGCAGATAGAAGGTGCTTCCGCTCATTGCATCTCATAGTTTACTATAGTTACATAGTACGGTTGAAAAAGACACATGTCCATCAAGTTCATCCGAGAACTAAACTTGAGCACTTTCCTCCATTTTTGCCTCTTGTAGATTAGATTTGAGAAAACTCCATTCATATACAGCTATATTTCCATTTAATCACTACATGAATGCAGCAGTTGGTGGTTACCTCATCAAGAAATTTGGGGCTCTGGGATTCTCCAAACACAATAGTAAGATGTCCCAATGGTGAGATGCCCACCTATTAGATCTTTCTGGCCTTTTCAGCGTTTATGCCAAAAAGTGTTCTATAGGAAAAACTATAAGATCCATTTTTGCTAAATGAATTGAAGTTGTAGGTATTAACATGAAATATACTCACCAAGTCCTGTTCCTATAATATGTTTTGTTTTTTTAAAACATATGGGGAACAAATAAAAAAAGACTTCATCTATCTTTCTGATTCCACTTGGATGGAAAAATTGATAAAGACAGTCACTCACCTTGTCCTTGAAATTGCTATATGTCTAAAGGATGCAGTGCTGATAACTATGCAGTGGCCCGAATATGTCAGAACAAGTTGCTGCTTTATAATGAGTGACAAGACTCCAAAGCCTTCACCTGAAATGAGATAAAAGTCAGGAGGTATGTATTCTAGCACTTCCAAACCTAGCTGCTAGGGACAGGAAGATGGCTACCAGGGCACAGCACTGAATGATGGATTAGATGTTAGTTCATAATTTATGAACTATAGCAGCAGAAGAAAGATGTTTGAGGGGTATGATTGAAAGATGACTTTGTAGTCATCTACTTGAGTTTTTCTTTGAGCCACACCCATCTTGGTTAACTTTCAAGGATATCCTTGATATTAATGTGTGTGTGTGTGTGTGCGTACACATATTATACTTATGTTTGTTTTAATAATTTAGCTACATTTATGTGTACTTTACTTAATAATACAAATGCAATTTGTCAATTTATCAAAGTTTAATTCATGAACTATATTTAAGGGAGTTTTCTCACCATGCAGTTTAACAACAGAGTCACAGCCAGTTTGAAACACGTTCCTTGTCAACCTGTAGGCAGGACTGTAGCAGTGATTGCCATATCCGCTCTGCTCTTCACAGCTGAGCCTGTTACAGTGAAATGACTACAGAAGATGTAAAATCTGTAGTACACAAGACTACAGAGCTCTGAGGAGTGAAAATGTGTCCTTATCTTACGCAAATAAAGCTTTGTTCCTACAGATTGCAAACAGCAGGGAGTGACATTTCCATGCAGGGACAACAGGTTCCAGCTAATCAGATAAGAACAAGGAGAGAGAAATGGTTGGTAACCAAGAGAAACTTGTGTGCACTCAGAAGAGATAAAATCTCTTTTATTTCCTTAACAAAACAAAATAAAAATGAAATGTATTTGATAATAGTCTTTATTTGTCTTTCCCTACATGTTGCAAGCTAATCATTGTAGTGTTAAAACCCCTTAAAGTGATAAGGGACAGATGGCACAGTTATAAATTAAGTAAGTAATTAATGTACTTACTTAAAGGCTATGAACATCTTTAAAACCATTTTTGTTATCCCATTTAAATAAAGAAAAAAAGTTACTTTGAAGTAGGTCTAAATTTAAAATGAGCATGTCGGGTCTACAGCTGTGTTCACACCTATGCATCCCCATAGTAACAGACAACAAACCAGCTAACCTATTATCTTATCATGCAGTATGTATCAGCATACATGAAAATTCTCATACATTTTTAAGTTTTACAGTAAGTGTAAAAATAGTTATCCCTTGATGGGAAAAAAAGTAAAAAACATTAAGAAGTGTGGAAAAAATAAAATAAAAATAAATATTTAATACAAAATAAAATTATTGTGCATACATTACACATAAAAAACCCTACACATTTAAGATATTAACATAACTGTAAGAACCTGTAGAAATAATTCAAAAGGTTATTTAATGTTTATCATGAATGGTGTAAAAACTTATAAAAAAATATGCAGAATTTTATTTTTAATCACGCAGCAAAAAAACACAGTAATATATATATATATATATATATATATATATATATATATATATATATATGTTTTATTGTGTAAAAAAATATTTTTGGATCGCTATCTTGTGATAGTCATAACGTTCTTATTTTTCCTTATACAGAGCTGTGTAAGGACTTTTTTTGTGGGATGAGCCGACGTTTTGGTACAACTTTAGCATCTGAATTTTTGATTGCTTTTTATTCCATTTACGTGCTGCGGGATAAACGCAAATTGCAATTCTTTGGTGTTTTTTTTTTTTGTTTTTTTTTAAACAGCGTTCACCGTGCAGGTTAATTAACATGAAAAATTTATTGTGTGGGTCGTTACGCATGCGGTGATACCAAATATGTGTACTTTATTTATTTTTTTATCTTTTTTGGGCCGATTGGCGTTTGTAAAGAGGAAAAGGGCGGTGTACATGTTTTTATTTTTCGTTTTTGTGTTTCAATTTTTCCACTTTTTTTAACCTTTCTACACTTTTTTCACTTTTCCCCATCGAGGATTTGTATGAGTGATCTTCAGATCACTCATACAAGAGGAGACCTGCACACAGCATTTCTGCTATAAACTGGTCTCCATGGCAACTGTCAATCACTCACAATGCATTGCAGGCATGGTGACTGTAAGGGATTGGTGGATTCGCTGGACCACCGCAAGCGATGATAGTTAAGCCACGCCAGGGAGCGGGAGTCTATGTAGCCCCCGGTATGCACCAGAGCCCGCCGCGGCGTGATTCTACAAGGTCGCTACCCCTGATTTGACTTGCTTGCGATGGCGACCGGGGTAGTGCATGGTACAGAATCATAATCCAGAGATGTAGTCAGAGACAGGCAGGAGGTCAGGACGGGTGGCAGAGGTTTGTGGTCAGAGATGGGCAGGGCAAGCGGCAAACAGGCAAGGTCAGGAAACGTAGCGGAACGGACTGGTACACGGGTAATCAATACGGAACTCACAGAAAACACATACCAATAATCTGGCAGAGAGTGTAGGAGGCGTATACCATATATAGGACCAGCGGGTACTCGTGCAGCGGCTGGGACCGACAGGAGCAGAGAGTACAGGAGCGTGGAAGGGTAAGTGTACAGGCGCCGGAGCCCAGGCAGCAAGGGGATGGTCGTGGGCGGCTGCGGCACCCGCGCCAGCCCCCGTGACAGTGACGTCACAGACACCATGGTAGAAGGCATCTGCAATAAGAACAAGCAGCTCCTCCTGCCTGCAACTTAGCTCTGATGATCTTAATAGATTGTTGGAGCTAAAGGGTTAATCACCTGAGGCCAGAGCTCACTCCGGCCGGGGGTGATGCGGCAGGGTGCCAGTGGTAATATACCGCTGGTCCCATGTCGCGATCTTGCGGGGCTTGCTTGTAAGCCCGCATGATCTCCAGGACGTACCCATACGTCCATTTGTGGGAACGCACTTCCCGCTAGGACGCATGGGTACATCCTATGTCGGGAAGGGGTTTAAAAAGCATTGGCCCTTTAAGAAAAAACTGAAATCTTCAGCACCTGACCGCATGATAGTTTCACAGAGCTGTCAACATAGTGATCCAACTGCCTCTGAGCTGGAAGAGTCCACTGTGAAAGGGGAACCCTGGAACTCTATATCATGTGTAAACTAGCAGCAATGTAATATAGATGTCTGTGTAAACTAGCAGCATTGTAATATAGGAGGAGGCTGAAGTAACAGGTATCTTGTCAGACATTTGTTCTCAGTGTCCTGTGCCTGCAATGTATGTACAGTGAGAGACTGATTAACTCTGTACAAGCAGCTATGCCCTCAGCTCCCCCTGCACAGTTGGTATCTCCCACAGAAGGAATCCTAATAGATAATGATTTCTGCCTGACAAGGAGAAAGTAAAACATGTTTTCTTGTAATACTGAGGTAAATCCTCTGATTTGCTAATAACGTATTAGTAAAAAAAGTCTTATAATTTCATCTACCATCAATTTTTGTGTGTTTGTGTGGAGGTGTTAGGTACTCTTTAAGCTAAAGCTTCATATATTGCTATAGTACCCAAGGTATATTATGTTACAGAACTATACAAGTAATGGCTGAAATGGTATACTTTCAGTTAAAGGGGCATGATAAAAAATAGAAGAAAGAAGAAAACTTACATTGTAAACACTCTTTATTCCATCACTGTGGCCACCCCGGTGATCCTGGCAGATAACTTCCCCATTCATTCTACGTGACTGCTGCAGCCAATCAAAGGCCATTATGGCCTGGATGATGGGTAAGCGACGGTAGGTGACCATCTAGGGTGCCACTTCATCACAGGCAGAAAAGAGGTGCAAAGAGTTATAGAGTGGGCTGAGTTTTCCATAGAGGCAGTTATATGCCTTATTTGCCTAGGGCACCAGATACCTTGTCTCAGTCCTGGCAGTTCCTGTGGTATATCCAGCACATCACCACTGCAGCCTGTGAATTCTGCAACGGTCACATGAGAAAAGAATGGGAAGCCATCTGCTGAGATCACCAGGATGGCTGCAGTGAGCAAACATGAACATTTCCAAGGTAAGGTCACTTCTTATCTTCTATTTTTTATCATGTAATGACAGACTGACAAGCTTTTTTAGTGTTGAAACACCCCTTTAAGCTTCACTGGCCATACACCAGACACAAAGAGTTGTGATCTTGTCATAATATCGCACTCTCTGGTGTCCTACAATGGCTGCTGGGCCTGGCCTGTCCATTAAAGAGAACCTGTCACATAGTTTATGCCCCCCTTGCTGAGGGCAGCACAAGCTAGTATCAGACCTGCTGTTTCCACCACTGTGTCCCTTATTCTGTAAGATGCTGTAGTTTTCGTGTATTTAATGCTCAAACCTGAAGTTTTCAGCCAGAAGAGTCATTCGAAGAGTCATTCAAAGAGTCAGTTTTTTTTAAAACCCCGCCCACCTCAACTGATAAACCTAGTACTTTGAATAGGTAGAAACAAGTGAATAACTGTCAGTGGGCGGGGCTAGCCTTTGGTGGGTGGGGCTAACACCTACTCATGAATAAGATTTGAGGGGTAGATGCTCTAAAACTACAGCATCTTACAGAATAAGGGACACAGCACTGGGAACAGCAGGTATTACACTAGCTTGTGCTGCCCTCAGCAAGGGGGTATAACCTATGTGACAGGTTCCCTTTAAAGACTCATAAGGCGAAGTTAGGGAGTGTATCCCCTTTTCAGCTGTTGCTTCAGATATTGCTATACTTCGGTAGTGGTTGCCTTTGTATATATTGTATATAATGTTACAGAACTATACAAGTAATTGCTGGAATGGTATACCTGGAGTTTAGTTTCACTGGCCAAACACTAGACAAAGAAAGTGGGGGTCTTCTCACAACATTGCGCCGTCACCTACAAAACACCCCGTGGTGCCCTAAAATGGCCTTTGGGCCTAGACTACCCATAGAAGACTCATAAAGCGAAGTTGGGGAGTGTATCCCCTTTAAGTTGATGCTTCAGATAGCCCTTGCCTTATTTTGAATGTTGTTCTTAGTATATGCTATATGTGCAGCACTGCTATCTATATTACTGACACAATGTAAAGTAAAGCTTTGCGGCTGATAAATGTCTATGCAGGATTAGAATTTGCAGTATAGAATGTGCTGTCATGGGGGACATTTAATACCATAAATAATTTCAGATAAACCCACATTTATAGATAGCATAAAATGTGTCTGCCATTATCTTAAGAGGGACAGAGAAATGTTCAGTTCACAGGGAAGAAAGGAGAAAGAGCTGCCAACGTTGCAGTACAGGGGCGGTTCCTTGTCACAATCCATCCCTGCCAATCTCCGCACTGCCAGTAGGGAGACGTATAACCATGGCAACAAGCTGTACCCACACCGATGATGCTTCCAGTCCTAACTGTCAAATATTCTATGCACACCATGTAAAATAGGCCTCGCTCCCTCGCTCTTTTTTCTCCTTTTACCTTTGTGTATGTCGTTTCCGTGGATACATGTTTATGCAAATGAGAATTGTCACATTACTGTCTGCTTGATTGATGGCTGAATTTGTTTTGCACCTCTCCTATGTCACACCACTCCTTATGCTCTCCAGACTGCAATTTAATTGCAAGAATTAAATGATGTAATTGTTCCATGCTTCGGAATGAGCTTGATCAGATGCAGTGGATTACAGCCTGGCAACAGCCCATCGATGTCATGCGAAACACAGGGCAGCGGCACGAGCAGTGCCAAATTACTTGTGATTGTACGACATTTTTAAAATATGAAAACACAGCGTCTGTTTTGAATGTCGCACATACTAAAAGGCAGATTGCCTTTTGCGAATGCCTTGTGCCGAATTTTGGAGAAATGTCACAAATTCTTTCAAATGTTTCATAGAAATTTTGAATCATGTGAACATATTTACTATATTTTACCATGAAATGGCAAATTGGTGGAAATTGTCTTTAATGAACATACACAAGGGGGCACAATCTGAAATTAATTGAGGGAAGATGAGAAGCAACGTCAGAAACTATTATTTTACTGTAAGAGTAGTAGAGGCCTGGAACAAACTCCCAGCAGATGTGGCTAGAAAATCAGAAGTAAGTGAATGTTAAACATGTCCTACCCTAAGGTAAAAATACAAAGGGATAATATAAGGGCAGACTCCATGGACCATGTACTTTTTTTCACTGTCAATCTTCTAGTGATTTGCATTTCATTACACTGCAAATTGTGCATTTTTATTTGTGATAATACATAGGACACTGATGTTTCCATTGCAGAGATAATTATTTGCTCAAGGCTGTAACACCATTCTCAAGAAAACATATATGTATAAACCACTACCTTCTCTTTTATCAATTATACTGAACATGGTAATAGCAAAAAAATGCATGTTTCTTTGTCCTGCCTACATGCCATAGAATACTGACGAAGACAAGGAATGTAATCAGTTGGAAAATGTGAGAAATAAAATTACAATTATAAAAATTCAAAAAAAAAATTAATTAGTTGCAAATGTACATTCTTATATTGCAGTGCAAAGGAGCTAATAATACTTATTGACAGAAAACAACAAAAGTCAGCATAACAAAAGGAAATAATAGCCTGCTAAATTATAGGCTGCAGGTAATACAAATCCAATTATAATTGCCAGAATTAATATTAAAGATATTTCTGAAGGGGGGTACACTGGGGATGATACACTTACTGCATCTCTACAAGAAACATAGCACCTTGCTGCCTTAAATAAATGAGACATTTTCACAGTAATTCCTGATTGGAGGCGGTAATTTAACCCCTTTCATCTATTGTCAATGTGATCATTTCTATAGCAGTAAAGCTCCTTTTACTATGAACACGATATTGTATATTCAGCAAATAAAACACAAAGCACATTTAATGAAACGTAAAGATGTCAATATACCGACATTTAAATGATAAATTACTGTAAAACATACATAGACGTATGCTATAATAATAACCAGTTGCTGTGTACGCATAGCATATAATGTCACAGAATGATACAAGTAATGGCTGGAATGGTGTACGTTGTGTCCCAGAGGCATAAATTAAAGCTTCTGAGCCCCAATACAAAAACTGTAAAAGGGCCCCCACATACCACATGCTATTTCTAATGCTGGTGTCTTATTTTTACAGGACCTTTGGGCTCCCTAAGTGTCCAGGGCCCGCTAACGACCTATGCTCCCACTATAACTACACTCCTACTGTGTCTAGTGTATGGTCAGTGAAACTAAAACCCAAAAAGTGGGGCCTAGTCACAACAATGCCAGAACCTGAAAAACACCCTATAGTGTCCTACAATGGCTTTTGGGCTTAGAGACTCACATAGCTTAGGCTACACTCAAGTATACACCTTTTTCTGGGTCAGTATAGCTCTTATATTGCTGTTTATTTCTCGTTCCTAAATGCATTATTTAAAACAATATGGTTTGTATTATCAGTAGTACTGTATTTCAATCAGAACATGCTAGAATATGTTGATAGTGTATTTTTAAGTGTTTAAGCAAAGTCTGTGAAGTAATGAATGAAGTAATTAGTGTTCCATATAGACTTGAAGTTCACCCCTATTTGTTGTTTTGCCAGTTGGAACGGCAGTGATGAAATAGAAGACCAACAGTAAATGAGCAGTAAGTGCTTCTAGAGGTAATCTCATTTCGGACATTTATGGCGTATTCACTGGATATGTTATACATGTCTGATAGAGACGAATCCCACCTCTGAGACCTGCACTAGTCTCCAGAATAGGTTCTTCTTACACCGCCTCCCCCCACACCATCCTCCTTTATGCGGCAGCAAATGGAGAGGTGGGTGCACACCAAAGGTTCGCATTGTTCACCTCTGTGGGAGATCTGAGTATAACCGAATGAGTGTACTTGGCTGTACTCAGAACTCCTATGGTAATGAATGGAAAGAGTCATGTATATGTGGTCACTTCTCTGTTCTCTAACGGCAGACCAGGAGCAAGAACATAATAGATGGACCCTAATTCTCAAGATTAGATTCTTGTTCTGGGACCAGGATCCACATCTATTAGACATCTATTAGACATTTAGCATAACCTATGAATATGCTGTAATGTCTGAGACATTAATTCCTCTTCATTAATGTTTTTTTCCTATACAGTGCATGTGAATGTCCACTCTTGAATACCATTTTGTGAAGTTTAACCTTAATAGGTTAAAAATTGTGTTCTAATTAATTTCTTAATATTACTTTATAGTGGTCGAAATGTAATTTTCAAATGCAGAGTTATCCTGCATAGGCCTGGTTCACATCTGCGTCGCAGGTTCAGTAGGGAACCCCCATTGCAGAGAGAGAACCAGATCCATTTTGCAAGGGACACCAACAATGCCCGACATACCCTATATACTATATACTGTAGTCAACAGTGGGGCCAATCAGGTTTCCATTGTGGTTTCTGCATGGTGTGCTATTTTTCCATCGGTCACAATGGAACTTGTGACAGAGGTTCTAAACTGAACCTCTAACGCAGATGTGAACCAGGTTATGGATGTTCAGTTACCTGCAAAACTCTTGGGAGCTTGCAGAATCCAATAGATAAGGTTTAGGAGCTTACTGCACACTTTTTTTACTATTGAGTTCAATACTGGTTATATAACCAGTATCCAGTGAGCTCTTAGGCTAGGTCTACGTAGCATAGGAAAAAAAACTCATCAGAAACCCAAACCTAAAAACTGTTTTGAACATCAGTTTTTTGTCCAAAGCAGCTGGGTTGCTGACAAGTTTTTTGGGTGGTTTTCAGATTTTTGTTGAGGTTTTTGGTCTGTTTTTTTGGACGTTTTGGGCAGTTTTTAATGTATGCAAAATTCATATACCTTGCTTAAACACCTGGTCAGTTTTTCAGCAGAACCGTCCAAAAAACACCAAAAAAGTCTGGTGGTTTACATAGATTTCATAGATTTTAGTACATTTTCTGCCCTGCTCCGGTGTTTTTTGCAGCATGTTTCAAAAAACAACCTGAAGCAGAAATGAGCTGAAAAAAAAAATATGTGGAGGCTACAGAATGTTTTTACTACTTAAGTCTATGGGATCTGTTTTCAGTAGTTTTTTTCAGGTTTCAGAAAACAAAAAACACTGAAAAAATGACCGAAAACGTGTGCAGTGGAGACAAAGCCTTAGACTCTCTCTTGTGACAATTAGGCTTCAGGCAACCAGGGGATTGTCTTTTTATTCTACAATAATACAGGAGATCTGGAGCAATGTGACATGAGACATGGTATAAAAGGTGGATAGTCACTTTTAGCAAAATAAACATATTAATTAAATCCAGTTACAAACTGAAATGTAAAAGTACTACATCTCCAGCAGGTTATGCTACTCTTCGATTCAATGATTCTGCCATGTCTAGGAGTGTCCCCTATTTCCTTCCTCTCTTACTTGACCTTGTCATGATATTAATTGAAATCAAACCTTAATAAACCTGGAGTGATGGCTACATAATTTTCATAGAACTTTCCCTGACAGATTTCACTTTCGAGTCAAGCCCCCATTTTATGCCAGGCTTATAGTCCACTAATGAGTAGAGACAAGTATTTCCTCTAAATGCAAAAGTAGAAAATATTCATGATTTAAGTGTTTAAAAATCAAGATAAAATAAAACAATGAGCAATGATCTGGCTGTTTTTTAGGAAATTAGGTTGAGCTTGTACTTTTGACTCTAGTGGTTTTATAGATCTTTTCCTATCGACATAACTCATGTAAATCACATTTTCTGTTTGCTTGCAATTCTTTTCAGAGTGTAATTATTTATACCTGTTTACTTGTACATTCAGGTTCCCACATGACGGTGCATTTATTCATTTGGGTATCCAAGCAGTAAAAAGCGTCACGTTTACAACACAGCCGCCTTCCATAACTATAGGTACCATACGGAAATGGGCAGTATTTATTGCATTCATTTAAATTAGAGCTGACTTAGATTTCATTCAGAAACACTGCATATAATTTGTCAGGATTCAAGTTTTTTGGCAAACATCAAGAGAATGTTATATTGTGTCAACTTAGGATTTCAGGTGTTGGAAAAATGTGTTTACAGATAGAAGGGGTGAACCTTTAGTATACTGGCATCACTATTATGAAAGCATTAATAAATTATGTATAAAGAAATTAAAGACAGTACTAGAAAAGTACAACATATAGAAGATGATTGTCCATGTACAAAGCATTGCCAACCTAACTTAGGCTCAACTTGAAGGAGTTGAGAAGAAATTGTCTTCACCTTTTCTAGAAGCAGCGGCACACTTGATTATGGGATGTGTTTTGTATTACAGCATATCCCCATTTACTTGATTGGTGCTTAGCTGTAAAAGTTGTATTTCCATTTTAATTCTGTTTTGACAAATTTTGAAATCAAAATGTGAAAAATATGTAAAGAAATCTGATATGCATTGATCAGCAAATTACATTAAAATCATTGACAGGGGAAGATAACATTGAATATCTTGTGATAATGGCACCTGCCAAAGGTTAGGATATGCTCGGTAGCAAGTTAACAGTCAGTTTTTAAAGTTGATGTGTTGGAAGTAATGACCAGAACAAAATTGTGATAGCTAGACAACTGGATCAGAGTACCTCAAAAATAACAGGTCAAGTGGGGTGTTCCCAGTTTGCAGGGGTCAGTGTATATCAAAAGTAGTCCAAGAAAGAACTAGTAAATTGAGGAAATAGTCATAGGCACCAGATTTTCTTTCATGAGAGCAAAGTTAGGGCATCTCATTTCATCCAACAGAAAACCTATTGTAGCACAAATTGCTTAAGTAATTAGTGCTGGACACCAGAGGTCTTGAGGTGTCCATTACTTGACCGGTAACAGCATTCTTGGAGGAATACATGGGACCTACACAATATCAGGTTGTTAATGGTGATGGTGGGTGTATATATCACAGGACATAAGCCATTCTCACCCCTTCTTATACACCTCTAATCAAAGCAGTCTCTGAATAAAAATCAACTGACTGCAGCAAGTGCCCTCCTTCAGTATTTCCCCAGTAAATGGAGATCAGAATTGATAAGCCCCACCTTTCAGCTATAGAGCAGACAACAATGGAAGGAATCAGGAGGAAATTAAACCTACTAATGTGTTTGGACCCAAAGGGGAACATTGTTAATGTATAGGGACACAAAGAGAAGCATTGCTGTGTATGAAGCAAAAAAACAGGGGAATACCAATGTGTGGGGCACAAAAGGGACACTTTTACTGTTTGTAGAGGACTATAACCCTGTGGGGCACAAAAAGGTGCGTGGGACACCAAGGCAGGGCATCTTTGCAGTCTGCAGCATTATTATTATGTCTGGGGAACTATTAATGGACAGTTTGTATAGAGGTGGAGAAAATGTTGGATTGGTGCTATAAAAGCAAGGAGTAAAAGATATCTGTGCATTAAATTCTGAAGAGACTTGAAAAAAATCCTTGTGGTGGAAGAGAAATGAAAAAGTTAAAGGGGTTTTCGGAGAGTCTAAAAATGAACGATAAATGTTCACAGCTACAGCTAGAGTAAATGAGATGGTCACCTTGACTAAATGGGAATGTCTGGGAGGTAAGTATGATCCTTTAATTCTATTTTTAATAATTCCCCAACAGATGAATGAGCTTTTTCAACTCTTAGAACACCCCTTTAACAGCTCCAATCAGAGTCTCCTTTCCTGTGTGTTACTAGATTTAACTGTATTCTAATCACTTATATGGTCTGCAGAACACTTGTCTAGAACTGTTATCTACCACAGTGGTAATTTTGGTCTTTGTATTTTTTTTAGTATCAGTATAGTGGTAATTTTCAGACACTGTTCTGTGGTCAGCCGAGTAAAGTATTCCTGAGTTGCCAGCAATGGACTGTGAGCATCATATTGTTGTTGTACCACCTTCTCAGCTAGATGGTCACCACTAGGTCCCTCACAATTCCACCAACCATTTATAGGGATTACTGCTCTGCACGTAAAGGGACTAACTACAAAGCAACTGCAACCATTTCACCACTCTTATATGCAAGTTAGAGAAGGTGTTCCATGGAATTCTGGAGCACTGTGGATTCCATTATCAGGCCCTTCAGAGTTTGGACTAGAAGGTCCTGACTCTGGATAGCAATATCTTGATGTTGTTTGGCATAAGAACCTGTAAGTAGGATCATAAAGACAAGAGATCAGGAATAAGAAAAGGTAGGCAAATGCCTGGTCTTTGTCTAATCGGTGGCCTGCTTCATTGTGGGGTCAGATTTATCTGACCCCACAAGTCTGGTCTGAAGCTGAATAGATTTAGAGGACATATTTAGGGTCTAAATTAATTTCGGGGTATGACTTCAGGGATTTAAATTAATTTAATTGTATGAAATCTTATTTTGATTTAAGGGCTGAGGTCTGAATTAATTGTGGGGTCTGACATTTGGGAGAACATGTATGAAACTGTTTAGATCTCAAACTGACTTTTTTTGCCCATGGGTTACTATGGGCAAAAGAGTGAGTTTTAGACCTAAACAATTTCATACATGTGGCCCTTGAAGTCTAAATAAAGTTTGTGGTATACAATCTAAATGAATTGTGTGGTTTAATGTCTAAATAAATAGTGTGTTATGACATCTTGGATCTGAAAAAATCCTACTGTGTGGGGTCTTTATTAAATGTGTGGTCTAAGTTCTGAATTAATTGTGCATTCTGATTCCTGATTTTGAGTTAATTTTGTGGTATGGGATATGACTAAATTATGAGTTCCAAAGTTTGGAGTTTCAATTAATTTTGCTGTGTCTTCCTTGTTTTTACTTTTTTTCCCTTTATACTGTGTATAATTGGTAGTCGTTCCTTTTTTCCATTGCTTAAAGGGTTTTGCTGATTGGCCACTAGGTCATTATGTTTACTCGCTATCTACAGTAAGTACTAGTATGTTATGTAGAGTTCAAATCTGCAGTATTCTAGAATATGCAAATAGAGACCAGTCTGTCAGTAAAGGAATTTTCTTTGGGTGGAATTCTTCTAATAAACTCTAATCTAAATCATAGCAAAAATCCTGTCAGATTGCAAAAACAGAATTTGTAATGATGAACAACCTAAAAGAATTATCTGAGACAAGCATCATGCATGTATATAAATGAGATGGACACTGGTTGTTTGATATGTTTTTCTAGTAAAAATATAGCTGTGATGTTGATAAGTGTATATTTTGGCAGAAAAATGTTGCATATTGGATGTATGACTGGTATATAGATGTCATTTTGAGCGGCTTAAATATTGGAGATGTTTATTGGGATACCGCTAAGGGAAATAATTACAGCTATCATTTTATCAGCAGGATGTTGTAAACTGAATAAAAAATCATCTTGGGCAAATAAGAGAAGGGATTTTTATTTCTTGACTGGCATATGAAAGAAAACAAAATAAAATACAAAATGCAACTGACCTAGATTGCTCCACAGAGGAAAATCAAAGAAAAGTTTTAGATAATGAGGTGTTATAAATGGAAGCATTTGGTAGTCTTATTATGGAAGTGTAGAACAACTTGACTAATTGCCCCCACCACTGCCCACTATTTTCTATCAATGTCATAGCTACAGTACATCATGTCTGACTCAAAGAGAGGGCTAGAGTTTATATCAATTCATATAAAATTTCAATTGCAATTCACTTGTTAAATCAGAAGTAGAATATTTCCATTGTTTATTACATTCTTTAGATACGTACATGTTCTGTTGCTCATAATAGAGCCCTCAATGCCATTCTATGTGGCTATCAACCATCTAAATTACTTTGTGTATCTGGTGGCTGCTCACATGTATTTTCCATGTCAGACAGAAGAACAGTTCTAAAGGGATAAAGTTTCTCTTTGAGGAGAGCACCATTTTCCTTGGCCTTAAATCCCCAGTGATGTTTCAAAGTTTTTGAAAGGAGTATTCCCATCACATTGATTGGCTTTAAACACATAGACAAAGGTAAATAAGGATTATTGCCAAATATATTGCTCTTCTAATTTTGCCTATTTCAGAGTTAGAGCAGTTCTTACCTCCTGCTTTTTACAGAGGGCTTCCTAGGTTACCGACCACCTTTCTTTGTTCTAGCAGCCCTGGCCAGTGTGGTGATGTCACTCCCTACTATGTCTTATTAGTAGTGTTGAGCGATTGCGTTGGCTACAGACGACGATAGCCCGATAGCGGCCGCTATCGAAAAGGGTTTTTCGTATGAGCGTCGATTATGAGCGATGACCTTTAAAGTCTATGGGAGAGCAACAACACCTTCATATTACACCCAAAAAGGGCTGGAGAAGCTGAAATTAACATCCACAACATCAAATGGATACGTGCTACACTGGGCAACACACTTGGGTTATAAAATCACAAAACCTTTTCAATTCACTTGGGGGAATATAGAATTGCTTTTTTTAAATTTAAAACGTAGATGCGCTCAATAAAAAATGCGGGGTGTGCAAAAGTCAAAAAACAAAAACTGTTATTTTTTTGGTAAAAATAAACGAAAATTTTTTTGCACCCTTTTAATTCACCCGGGGAATTAGAATTGCTGTTTTAAATTTACGTAGATGCGCTTAATAAAATCGGGGTGGCAAAAGTCAAAAAACCGAAACTGTTATTTTGGTATAAAAAACATATTTTTTCCCCTTTTCAATTCACCTGGGGTGAAAAGAATTGCTTTTTAATTTTTCGTAATGCTGCTCAAAAACAATGCTGGTGCAAAAGTAAAAAAACACGTAACTTTAAGTTTTGGTATAAAAAAGTATTTTTTTGCACCTTCCAATTCACCGTGGTGAATATAGAATTCTGTTTTAAGATTAGTAGAGCTGCGTCAATGAACAAGGGGGTGCGCAAAAGTCAAAAAAACGTAACATTATTTTTTGGTATAAAAAACGATATTTTTTGCACCTTTCTTCACCTTGGGAATATAGAATTGCGGTTTTAAATTTACGTAGATGCTTCGTCAATGAAAAATGCGGGTGTGCAAAAGTAAAAAAAACACGTAACTTTATTTTTGGTATAAATAAACAATTTTTTTGCACCTTTCAATTCACCTGTGGTGAATAAGAATTGCTTTTTTTAAGATTTAGTAGATGCTGCGTCAATGAACAATGCGGGGTGTGAAAATGTAAAAAAACACGAAACTTTTTTTTTGATATAATAAACTATTTTTTCCCCTTTAAATTCACCTGTGGTAAATTTTAAAAATTGCTGTTTTAAGATTTACGTAATCCCTGCGTCAAAAACAATGCGGTGCGCAAAAGTCAAAAAACACGTAACTGTGATTTTTCTACGATACACGTTTTTTTTGGCAACAAACACCTTGCTGATACAAGATTGCTGGATTGAAATTTTAACTGAAAGGGTGAATATAAACATCACGGGTGTAATGGGTAAAATTTAAAAAGAACACCTATCTGAAATGTATACGATAATAAAATGGAGTTTTTAGCTAACAAAGAGACCTGCAGTTACTAAAATGTATGTGAACCAATATACAGTTCAGGCAGCCCAATATCCAGGAAATATTTCAATAGCAAACTGTTATAAAAAGAAAATCCACTACAATTCTACACTAAGTCATGTGGTTAACTTATCCAGTGTTCTTTTATAGATAAGCTTGTCTGTGTATCGCCTCCTCCTGCCCCCACCCCCTCCCCCCAGCTCCCACCGCCGTGAATTAAACAGCGGTAGATGCTGCTATTAAAATTCTCTAGCTAACTACATAAAATCTTCAAATCACTAATCTAACTAAATTGGAAGATCACATGCAAATAGTAAGGTTTCTCCTGCAGAAATAAGACTAATTACGCTGAGCTGTTTGGCCACAGGCAGAGCGGCAGTCCCCCTATACCCTATGAGACGCAGAGAGACACTGAGGCTGAAACAGAAAACGCTGTTCTATGGTAAAACGAGGTCATGTATTTTTCAGCCAATCGCACACATACAATACCCAGTCAGACGTCGCACACACATCTCCCACCCTGTCTCTATTCTGTAATCTGATTTGCTGCCGCCAAACTTGACAAGAAGCGCCGAAAAAGGCGCGATCTTAAATAGATGATGCACAGATTTTAACCTGAATTACGCATGATCTGGAAATTTCGATCACCAACATAACCTTTATCAACTTTGTCGATAAAAAATCGCTCAACACAACCTTATTTAGTAGCATTTTCTAACTGACAAAATGTAACTCTTTAACCCCTTACCGACATTTGCGTACTCATACGGCAATGTCGGGTAGGGTTCCCGCAAATTGCCTATAGTACTGTCACGGCAATCTTGCGCGCTCACAAATGGCCTTTTTACGAAAAAACAACCCTTTGCCAGTCGTGGAGGTCCAATTCCAATACTGCTGTGAAAACTGAAGCTATTTCTGGTGATGCAGCTTGGTTATCAGAGGTGCAGTGACATCCATCTGCTCCGGGGCTCCATACACAGTAGGGTTCAGTGAACGAGGGGTTAACAACACGTGTGATTGCCACCTAGTTCATTTTGGCGGTGAGCTGCTCCTCTGTAGCGTGTCAGTCCACCCTCATGCAGCATTATAGCCAATGTTCACCTCTCTCTTCATTGGGACGTGATGCTCCCTAGGTTTCATCATTGCTTTATGTTTTTTTTTTAGTTTTTGCTTATTTGCAATGGCGCCATTTATCCTCTCATGATACAATTCCACCACTGCAGCATGAGGACAGTTCACAAACTGCGAAGTTTCAGGAAATACCGCCACCCTTAGTCCATAACCCAATAATCATCCCCTTTTTGCAGCTCTGATAAATTGCCCCTTTTGCCCATGACCGCAACGAGGAACATATGTGCAGACAGCCTATCGCACACTTTATATACCCACCAAGCCAGCTCAGTACATGTGATTTTCTTCATGAGCTAAGCTCTGCTGATGTAGAAAGTGGTCATAATAATGTGAGTGTGTTTGTGTTCCATTTTATAGATATTGCATACATACAGTAAAACTCTATGAAACGCGTGCATTCGGGGGGGCTATTGTAAATGAGAGTTTATTCATCATGGTGCGTCGCTGTGGTATGCATCAGAGGATCTGTTGGATGTTTCCATTAGTACAGTCATCGTACATTTTCATATACAAGTTCGTCTGTAGCCGGATGCATAAGAGAGATAAATATAGGACAAGTGACATTTTATGAATGATAACGATGATTTTTATGCTTTTATAATCAGTTTTGATCAATGATGAACAATGGTTTTACTGTTGATCTTATTTCCAGTTTAACAGAAGCCTGTAATCCATTATCACTAGCCAACATCCTACAAGGTCATCTAGCAGTCAGCTACTGAGGGGGGAAGGGTGATCTGGGGGATCTGCTCTCCAGCAATGAAGTCACTGATTTCATTTACCACAGCTCAATTCGCTAAAGTGAATGTTAATAAGAGTGTATCAGGGAGCTGAGAATTTCTGGTAAACAGAGCGTAATAAGACATGGGATTCAGGATTATTTCCTACAAAAGCAAATACGACTGGAAGATGGAGCCTTGATGCCTGTGATAAAAGCATCAGGCTTCAGTTATCAAAACTGTCTAAGGCCATGTTTACACGGCGTTTTTGGATGAGGTTTTCGGAGCGTTTCCTCGCCCAAACCTCGTCCAAAACGCCCCCAGTTCATTTAATTGATTCCTATGTAAAACCTCGTTGTAGTTCACACACGAGGTTTTTACATTCTTCTTTGGACGCAATGAAAAAGAAGTGTCATATTAATTCTTGAAGCGTGTTTTTGGCGCGTTTTTCGCTGCGGTTTTTGTCCTGGCTATTAATTTGTATGGGTGAAAACCTCGTCAAGAACCTGATCAAAGCCTCGTCAAAAACCTCGTCTGAAGAAGCGTGTTTGAGGCGAGGTTTTGATGTGGCTTGGACGAGGTTTTGGGGCGAGGAAACGGTCCGAAAACCTCATCCAAAAATGCCGTGTGAACATGCCCTAATAATAAGACTGTTCTTGTTGCCCATAGCAACCAGCTGGAACTTTCATTTTTCCAATGCAGTATAAGAAATGAAAGCTGAGCCCTGATTGGTTGCTATGAGCCCTGATTGGTTTCTATGGGCAAAGACAAAGACAGTCTTACTATTAGTTCTGATATATGTGGCCCATAGTATAAATTACTAGTCAGACCACACCTGAAATATTGGCGTTTGCACATAGACCTTGTTGTAAAATATAACAAATATGGCGCATATCTAGCACAAAGTATTACAACCCGTTTCAGACACATTTGGCCCACGTTTATTTTGTGTTTCAGACACTTTTTATGTTTCATTCGGCAAGGGGACAAGGCTTAGGGTATGTTCACACGGGAAAATTTCATAGCACATTTCACGTTGTATTTACCAGGGCTGTGGAGTCGGCAAGTCAAAGCCCCGACTCCGACTCCTCAATTTCCCAAACCTCCGACTCCTGACTCCGACTTCTTACTCCCTCATACACGGCGCATGTTTAAGTAATAACTTTACTGTAGTAAAATGGTAACATCAGCCTTTTTATCACCTTATGATACAATAATCAAGCTATTTAGGTAGAACAGACACTGACAAGCAAAAGGGTAACAATGTTTGATCTTTTGAACACTTGTGGGTAGAGTTGAAGAAAAAGCTGTATTTGTATCCAGGTCCAGTCTGCCCCAACATTGGGAATTTTGTAGAAGAGACCTGGATCAGATTTTGGTCAAGATTATGCTTGAATCTGATTCAGAGCCCAGAAGGATTCAGGCAGTATTGAAAACCAAAGGTGGATTTCCCAACTGCTAACAAAATAATACAAATTAACATTTTGATTTTTAGGAGCAAAATAGTAACAATGCAGTTACAGAAAGAATCTGTAGAACTAAGCAGATGCTAAATACTTGCAAGTCAAATTATGTATAAGATCGGTAGATGACTGTATATAAAATTACAGTAGCCTCATGTACAAAGCTGTAGTGGATGGAGAGATATGGAGCCTGAAAGTCACAAGTTCAAACCATTGTTACCATTTTGCTTGTGAGTGTAAAATATATTTATTGGATATGACTTTAGAACATAAAAAATTGTAAATATGCAAAACTCTGCAGGAACATTTGTGGAATCTCTGAATTTGTTCTGAGAAATAGTATTGCTCCATCAGATCCTGCATACATGACCTCACATCTGATCTCATTATTTCCAGGCTTGAGAACGACCTCTCTACACTAACTTGGGTTGGGGGCAAAGCGGTGACCACAGGGGCAACATCTCTAACAATGTCAGGGTATAAAGGAATTGCCACAGTCAGTTTTGATGACTGGTTAAACTCTTCTACTTCTTTGAAAACAAGTGAAAAAGTTTGCTGAAATCTGTTTCGAAATGGGAGCAGAATCTTTTCCCCTGGGGCAACGCTTTGCCTGCTCCATGTCATCAGTTACACTCCTCATGTGATAAGGCTGAAGATATGAGAGCAGTAGCACTGGCCTGACCCAATTTCTCTTGCTCTTTGCACTGCATCGAACTAACTTATTATATATTTTGGGAGTCGGAGTTGGTCCATTTTATGACGACTCGACTCCTGCAAAATAGGCACCGACTCCATGACTCCGACTCCACAGCCCTTCCAATACCTATACCTTCCCTGGTGATTGGGAACCACCACAAATTATTTTGGTGATGCTGTTGTTTTTTTTTTGTGCCCCACCAGCTCCTAGTTCTTGCTATAAACCTGATAAACACTTCTCAATATGGTTGAGCCCTTCAGTCCTAATTCTCTACAAGGTCGTACAGCACATAAAATTATATTTACATATGGATAGAGTAGAGATGGAATGCTAGATGGAGATGCATACTAAAAAATGGAGACTTTTTTTGTTACTGATGATGATGGTTGGCAATTTTTTGATCCCATTCAGGTACACAAGGTGGTTCTTATCTGCACATCCAAACTAGTCTCTGTTTTGTTGGATTCCAATGTCTACTCTCTATAAACTCTCCTACACTTGGCCTGACACATTTCTCTTGCATTTGTTCTGGCGAGCTAATGGTCACTTGTATCTTAATTTGTTTGTTTTCTCTTCATTTTTTTTATTTGATTTTTCACAAAAAAATAATGTGAAAAATCAAATAAAATCCTAATAAATACATGTACAATGCAATATCTATCTTTCTACTATCCACACACAAATACTATATGTGTATACAATAAATGTAATATCCAAAGTCAGAACAGACAAAAATATCACCGAGTAGACTTTCAGAGGCAAAAAGTCCATTTAAAGTGACAGCAAACTATTTATATAAGGATACAGTGCTGCAAGGGAAAATTTACAGTTCATCCCCCCCATTACATGCTGACCTATAAAAGTCTCCAGTGAGTAGATGACAAGCTGTTCAGCTTGCAGGAATCACCCATCAATTACTCAAGTTCAGATTGATTTTCTATTCCTGTAGTAATGCTGCGTCAGATGTCGGGTTTACAAGAATTCCTTATATAGCTCTTTGCTGTTTAAGCCTAAGGCTAAATTGCAAAAGGCTTTCACCGGACACATCTCCTGCCATCATTTAAGTGAACTACGTGACCACTACATGGGCAGATAGTCAGATCCAAGTCACACGTGACTTTTGGATCTTTCAGCCCAAAAATTACCCCGCCGATCCACTCATTAGGATATATTACAGATTGGTGGCAGACGTTATAGATGAGATCTACTGGAAAAACCAGGGCTGTGGAGTCGGCAAGCCGAAGCCCTGACTCCGACTCCGACTCCTCAATTTCCGAAACCTCCGACTCCTGACTCCGACTCCCGACTCCCTCATACATGGCGCATGTTTAAGTGATGACTTTACTTTAGTAAAATTGTAGCATCAGGCTGTTTATCACGTTATGATACATAATCAAACTATTTAGGTAGAACAGACACTGACAAGCTAAAGGGTAACAATGTTTTGATCTTTTGAACACTTGTGGGTACAACTGAATAAAAAACTCTATTTGTATCCATGTCCAGTCTGCACCAACATTGGGAATGTGTAGAAGAGATCTGCGATCAGATTTTGGTCAAGATATGCTTGAATCTGATTCAGAGCCCAGAAGGATTCAAGCAGTATTGAAAACCAAAGGTGGATTTCCCAAATACTAACAAAATAATAAAAATTAACATTTCAATTTTTAGGAGCAAAACAGTAACAATGCAGTTACAGGAAAGAATCTGCAGAACTAAGCAGATGCTAAATACTTGCAAGTCACATTTATGTATAAGATAGATAAGATGACTGTATATAAAATTACAGTAGCCTCATGTACAAAGCTGAAGTGGATGGTGAGAGATGGAGCCTGAAAGTCAAAAGTTTAAAACATTGTTACCATTTTGCTTGTCAGTGTAAAATATATTTATTGGATATGACTTTAGGACACAAAAAAAATTTAAATATGCAAAATACTGCAGGAACATTTGTGGAGTCTCTGAATTTGTTCTGAGAAATAGTATTGCCTCCATCAGATCCTGCATACAGGACCTCACATCTGACCTCATTTCCAGGCTAGAGAACGGCCTCTCTACACTAACTTGGGTTGGGGGCAAAGCGGTGACCACAGGGGCAACATCTCTAACAATGTCAGGGTATAAAGGAATTGCCTCAGCCACAGTCAGTTTTGATGAATGGTTGATCTTCTACTTCTTTGAAAGCAGGTGAAAAATTTTGCTGAAATCTGTTTGCTATGGGAGCAGAATCTTTTCCCCTGGGGCAGCGCTTTGCCTGCTCCATGTCATCACTTACACTCCTCATGTGATGAGGCTGAAGATATGGGAGCAGTAGCACTGGCCGGACCCAATTCCTCTTGCTCTTTGCATCGAACTAACTGGACCAACTTATTATATATTTTGGGAGTTGGAGTCGGTCCCTTTTATGACTACTCCGACTCCTGCAAAATAGCCACCGACTCCGACTCCACAGCCCTGGGAAAAACTTCTGCCTGTCCCTGGTGGTTATGGAGGGAGGGGTGCAATAAAATCTGCCCCCCTCACTACTCCCCAGGAACAAATGTGTGAAAACCCAATTGGCATTAGAGAATTAGTATATCTTAATAAATCAGCAGGATCAGCTAACAATCTAGGGCGACATTTCCCAACACGCTAATGCCAGTTTTTTGGTCTATATTGCGCTAAAACCGCTTTTGACACCATATTTTGGATGTAAATGAACTGTCGTACACCAAAACTAGGCGCATTGTAAGCCAGGAACGACACGTTGTATTGCACCTAAAAATTATGCGCTGTGCGCCTCCATAACGAAAAGCGCCTAGTGATGCGCATAGCACATCATTACAAGTGTATATGTGTTAGGCGCATTTCACATTTTACGTTTGTTAGGCTCGTTACAAGTATGTGTTAGGCGCATTACAAGTATGTGTTAGGCGCATTACAAGTATGTGTTAGGCGCTTTTCATATACTTGTAATGATAAGCTATGCGCCTCAGTGCGTGATGTACCTCGATAGGAGCATTACATACGCATCTAATGATTTGCTATGTGCCCCAATTTGCGCTAATCGCAGCACAACACATTTCATTGGTAGAGTATGTAATGTCCCTATCGAGGCACATCGCACACGGAGGCGCATTGCTATCTTTCAATCGGCATCCTCGACTTAAACGTTTT
>JAODAL010052944.1:0-25635 GCA_025379985.1 Phyllomedusa bahiana
AAAACACAATATTAGTGGAGACATAATAAGAACTAGCATGTACAATGTCACAGTCAGATATAAAATATGGTTGGAGAAGCTGTTGGTTATAGTTATAGTTATGTGCGTAGTTAGTTATGTTTACGTGTAGCAGATTGTTGGAGTATTTCTTGAGACTAAAAAATCAGTTCCACATATCTGAATGTGGAAGCAGATATGTGATATATTATTATTATTATTTATTTTAGAGCGCCATTAATTCCAGGGCTCTGTACATTAAAGGGGAATTACATACATAACAAATGTTGAACAAATACAGTGGTGACGAAAAATGACTAGTAACTGATACAGAGAGGAAAGAGGACCCTGCCCGTGAGGGCTTACAATCTACAAGGAAGAGGGGGAGAGACAGAAGGTGTGGGGCGGACATGTTTGTGGGCCGGTGTACTGGTGGTGGGGTTAGTGTAGGTTATACACTATATATATACCGGTTGGGGAGTACAGATATGTTGGGAGGGAACACACAAATACATCAGATATTCAGACGAAAGGTACAGATACAACAGACAAGGTACAGATAAATGATACATACAGAAGCTAAAGTAAAGCTAAACCAGACAGGGTGCAGATATGTGATACATACAGAAGGTCGAGCACAAAAAGACCTGAGGGGAGGGGACACACAAATATATAAGATATTCAGAGGAGGAGGACAGATATACCAGATGTATGATACATACAGAGGATAAAGTACAGGTACACCAGACGGGGTGCAGATATGTGATACATACAGAAGATAGAGCACAAATACACCTGAGAGGAGGGGGAAGAAATCTTACATATAAATTCAGATTGGCTGTAATCAGGTTTGTAACAAGTCACAAGGTCAGACATTGGGTTAAGCAGGAATATATTTAACTCAGTCTGTATTTGGTCACAGCCAATTTTATGCTCAATTTAATGTGCTTATAATATCAATGTCAAAATTGATCACTTGGACCAGCAAAGCAAGTTGATTCCAAACTCAATTACCGTTTCTACTCATAAAGCAGTTTTCCAAAAGGCACTTTCATTTTCTATCTGAAATAGAGCTAGCGTTGACTCAGACAATTGTAATGCCTGTCTCTTTAAATAAGATCAGAGACCTGTGGGGGAGCATGTATGTGTGTCCACATGACCTCTTCTGGGTAATTCTTAGGAAACACCTGATGCTCCTGCACTTTTGCTAAATTATTGTGATTTAGTAAAAATATCTGTACAGTGCACTGCCTTTTAGAGCTGCATGCAGACTTACATCCTAGTGTTAAATACATGTGCATTAGCATAGATGCAGCATCCCCACATTATTCATCTAATCTAACTTTGTGACTGTGTAGTTCTATAGAACCTGTTATTGAGTGGTGACATAAAACTGCCTGGGAAGTCTTTCTCAGTGTCAAGAATAGCTATAGTGTCAGAAATGTAACTTTAATTTGTTTTAAATCACTGAAAAAGAAGGAATTGGTAAAATGAAAATAAAAATTTAGATATGTTCTCCTGAGTCATTCTTGACTTTCTTACTCAAACAGTAAACCCATAAAACTCCTTAAATTATATATACTGTTTTAATATTCAGTGTATCTGAAGCAAGGGTTCTCAACAATGGAGGAATTTCCTGTCTGGTGGGAATTTCAGAGTTTTAGGGGAATTGGGAACACTAGTCCTGTAGATTATGGAAAATCTGTGAAATTTTAGTTAAATCTTACATTTAATCTGCAACATTCAATAAGTTTCTGTCACAAGAAACACCACGGTGTCACTTGCTAAATGTCAACACACTATGAGAGCTTTGTTTGGTGATGACAGACCTGTTAGAAAGGAAAATGATAACAGAGTCGTCATAGAATTTATTACTTTATTTACTTTCTCTGATTTGGTTCGATAATGGTTTGATCCAATTTACATTTCAGACAGTAAGTCCACTGTGTTGTTTAGTTCTTTCTTCATTTATGCTTTCCTCATTTACATCTCTTCTCTTTCTTATATTGGTGTTTAATTTAGATTAACTTTATTTTGGTTAATTTATTATTGAACGAATCAACCCAAAAAAAATAAAATATAACATTTAACGTGCATATTGTTTAGAATGCATCTTTTGCATTGTGGGGAGGGGCAAGTAGAGATAGAAACGTTACTGATCTAAGTTTTTGCCCGCAACTGTGTTAAAAGTAGGTAAAGGAGGTAAATAGATGGGTTTAGGTTTTCAGTGCCAGGCAGATGCACCTATGTAACCGGTGTACGTGGATATCAGGCCTACTAGTGGGGGATTGCTGGAAGGTGTAGTGCATCAGCGCAAAAGGAACGCAGACTCTTAGCTGTGATTTACTAACAGGTTTCCTCAGCAGGTTCACTCTCATCACATTACATCTACAGGTAAACAATTCACGTGAGGAGGAATTTTCCACTTCCTTTCTACACTACAGTTGCTTTCCAGGCAATTCTCTAAGCAGTTTCTCAGGCCTTCCTTCTCTATAGATCTATGCCAGCAGGGCAGTGATCATTTTGTGAGGACTTCTCGGTTATGCTCCATGGGCAATCTACTTAGGCCTTCTCTTGCCACTACTAATTTCTTCCACCCAGGACAGTTCCCCAGTCTGTCATTCAGTACTCTATCTTCTCTGCTTGCTTGCCCTTCCTCTTACTCCTCGCGTGTGCTTGGCAAAGCGTAGTCAAGGGACAGAGGCAGAATGTCAGGAACACGGTAGAGGCAGACACACAGGAAATGCTTTTTCTAAGACAACAAAGGCATGTAGATCCGGCAAGGGGTAATGAGAAGAGGCAGGACTAAATAGGATCAACGCCTGGTGATAACGAATCACCAGCGCACTGGCCCTTTTAATTTTACAGAGCTGGCGTGCATGTTCTAGAGAGCGGGGATGTGCACGCTGGACGGCAGAGGAGCAGCAGGGAGCGAGGAGAGGTGAGTACAAGTGCCAGGACATACAGTTACGAATGTGCCTGCGACTCGCAGTGCGGCAATATTGTAATGACCAGGGCATACTGCTGCCCTGGCAACTACACCAGCGGAGTACAACCTTCTTTTTGAGAATGCTTATACTTCTCCTTAAAAGCTCAGCTCTAGTTCATGGTAATATACATGCTCTGTATAGATGTATTTTAAACCTGTATCTGATACACTTTCATTACAACTAATTAACAATTAGAGGTTGATTGGTTCTTTATGGAAAATCAATTTTAAAGACTTTCGCTGAATATTAGAACCGCAGTGCACCTGAGACTTCATTACATCAGATTTCGTATCTTCAATTTTAAGCTGGCTAAACTAACACAGAACTATAATTATTGTGCAAATGCAGTAATAGAGAAATGACAACAATTCATACTTAAAAATATCAGTATTTTATTTTAGAAATACAAGAAACAATCACAAAAAAGCAAAACTTACATGTTAAAATGTTCATTAGGAAAATACCCTAGATTGAAAATTAGTGACATAAAACAACATGATACAAAAAAAAGACAAATTTTACTTTTAGGTCTGAACTCTTGTTTAAAACTCCTAAAAAACTACAACTTCCAGTATGCCTTAACAGCCATAGGATGTCAGGGTATGCTGGGGTTTGTAGTTATGCAACCCTAGAAAGTCACATGATAGAGCACACTCCTTAAACAGTGCAGTGACGTGCAAAATAAAACTATTGCTAAACATAGTACTTAGGTTTTGTGCTTTTTCCAACACTTAAAATAGATTTATCAGTTTTCCTGACATGCTTTTTTAGTTATTATTTGAAATAATGCAGGAGGAACTCTCCTTCATACTATTTCTCTGCTATTATTCTTGGAAATATATAAAATTTATAAATGGATGTCTATTCCCATTCTTAACGGGGTAAACTCTCACAATTTTCAATAGTGTCAAATCACTGCTTTCATAGTTAGTGAGTAGGGACACATCCTTATTGGCAAGATGAATATTAAAGGGGTTATCTGAAAGTTTAATGATTTCATAGAACACTAGAAATAGCATATAGATTGAAAAGTAAAGATATTCCACCACCTTCTTGTGTTTCTTTTTTTCTCTTTTGCCTGATTATTCATTTATCATAAGATGAGTGAAACTCCCTGGTTGTGGGAGGGTCAGTAGTTCTCCTACAGTTATTTCCTACAAGTCCCAGAATTCATTGCAGTCACAATCTAGGAATTATCTGCACCCGCCCTCTACTCCTCCTAGAACTGTTCATCATCCATCTCAGACATGTACACCTCATGCCCATTAATATCTGCTCTGGTTCACTCCCTCGTTGCCTGCAGTAGGCTGTGTGTAGTACAGTTACCCATCAGGTTGAAAAATAGTAAAAAAAAAATTATTTCCTCATCCCATAATATATGTAATACATGTACAAATATATATGATTTGGTTTATATATTTCTATGTATGTGCTGTGCATCCCCCACTGCAGGCACATACTGTAGCTATCCCATCATTGTAACTGATTGTTGTGGGGAATATGAGATCAACCAACTTTCCTGTACACTGGATAGCATATCTAGCATCCAAGAAAGGTGGGTGATGTCAGACCCCCACAGCAATCAGTTTTTGATCATGGGAAAGCTGTGTGTCTGCTGTAGTGGATGGGTCATCCTCCCTGCACACAGTGATGTCAGGGTAGTGTCTCATGATGCTTTACCCTGGCACCACTACTATGTAAAGGGCAGTAGGCAGACTTTTTTCTGACTGCTGCGGCATAATCTCATAGATCCTAATGCACATTCAGCCAATCAAACAGTGCAAGTCTTCTGCTTGCAGCCTCCATCTTTGTACTAGAAGGATAACATTGCTGTCAGCACCTCAGTTTACATAGTGACTAATGAGTCAGTGTATGCAACCAGCTTTTCTCTGCTTAGGTCATATCCACTGCAGTGCTTCTGAGCTGACTTCAGAGCACACCCACTGAGTGATGACAAAACATCCATATACTCAAGCAAAGCCATGCGTCTCTTCCTGGTTTTGCAGAGCAAAACAGGTAAATAAATTTTAATGAGTATCAATTACAAAGTTCCATATAATTAAGTTTTGAGCTCTATAACAAATAAAAAGATAAAGGTGTTTTCAAGTTCAGCTGTCAATTAAGCTATACATTTACATGCAGAATGAAAGAAGAATGGCACAACAGAGTGTTGATTCAACACTGCTACACCGTTGAATACAAGTACTTACTAAAATATGTGTCAGGAGGGCTGTAATGTCTTTTTCAAACAATTCAATGATGTCATACTCAAATGTCTCAATATCGCACCAATTAAGCTTTCATTGTAAGATATAGTCTATGCCTGTAGCAATTTCCATATTCATACAGTTTTAGTACGGACTTTAGTCAAACATGCTCATGCGACACTCCTCTATTAGCCACAAGTCATTGGAAATCAGCAACTTTGGAGTACTAGAAAGGCTATTGCATGCTAAGTCTTAATAATCTGCCAGACTTGCTGATAATGTGAGTACAAATTATTGCTTTTACATTAAACTTGTTGCACGACGCTTTACAATGTAAGTTGCCTTCTACACAACCATCAGTCTTATATCTCTTTATCCTCCAATACGCCTTCTTCAGTTGGCAGTTTAAGCCAACAAAAGCTTATTCCTTACAATAGACTTCATGCATGCTAATCCCTTTCCACAACTCTTGGATGGTGGGCAGTGTCATCATCAACATGACAACTTTGTTAACTTTATGGTGTCCATAAAGAGCGCTCTCTGGGCATGATTGCAGCACCCGGCGGGGAAGGGGATAGAAGGACGGCAGCACATATTTACCTGTACTATATAGGTTTGTATATAAAGTGCATGCCTCTATTTTAGAAAGCAAGCACATAACTTTCTGTATAAACTATGATTGACACACACACATATATATATATATATATATATATATATATATATATATTGACCATGAGACCATTGCGATTGATTCTACTCGATGGGTAGACTAAAACCGGAGAATACATTTGAACATACAAAACACACCTATACGCTCTATTACAGTATATGGATTGGACATCCCTCTCCCTCTATGAATCTGAATAGGGAGAAACTGAGAAGCAACAACTTTTGTTTTTGCAACTGAAGCCTTCCAACTATTACATAAAGACCATGCAAAGAAAAAGTAACATCTTTGGAGTTAGCATGATTTTATCATTGTTTACTAGTAAACTGTGGTCTGATTATTATCCAAGTCACCGTTTTAGATAAAAACAATCTCGCTAAACTAATAACCCAGTTGTACTGTTCATGTATTTTATTAAGCGCCCTGAGTAAACATCTACAGTTCCCCAAAAGGTAATTAACAGAAGGTAATTTAATTAAGATGAGAGAGAAGGTGTGGATTTCACAGGTGTTTTGCCCATTTAAAAAAGGCTCACAAAAACAGGTTACTAATAAAAATGTTCTTCTCGTAAAAGATTCATTAGCATAAACCATGCCTCAATGTAAACAATCTTCAGGAGACCTTATAAGACCCTAATAGATTGTAAGCTCTTGCGAGCAAGGCCCTTACACATTGTGTCTAATCTGTAAGTATCTTTTTCTGTAATATGTTTGTTTTTTTGTTTGTACTTATACCCCCTAAATTATAAAATGCTGTGGAATATGTTGGCGCTATATAAATAAAGATTATTATTATGTGTTATAGAGATGCATAAAACTGGGAAAGGCTAGACCTGATTAGACAAATTGTCTACATACAGTATGGAAAAAAATTAAGATACCATTGCTACTAGCTCTAGGAGTAGGCATCCCATTATGATAACTCCAAGAACAAGTTCTAAAACAAAGAGAGAAAGAACACAAGGTAACAGCAAAAACCCTAAAAAAAGCAAAAACGTGTGTTTGTCAACAAAAATGTTCACAGAGGAACACCCTAAATGAAGCAGCTACTGTTAAAACCAAAACAGTGCAGGTGGTCTTGATTTGGACCAAATGGATGTTCCACATGCTTTTGAAAAAATGTTCCAGGACAAATAAGACAAAACTGATCTGTTTAGTACAAATGCACAAAACTATAATTTCAGGAAAAGAACACTGCAGATCAACACACCACTCCAGCTCTGAGGCATGGTGAAGGGAGCATTATGGTTTGGGAATGCTTTGCTGCATTAGGGCCTTGATGCCTTGTGATCATTAATGCACCAATGGATTCAAAGATGTATCAAAACATTTTACAGGGCACCAGTCCATGATATCAAGCCTAAAAGATGTTCAGTGATACAACAAGACAAAGACTAAAATCAACCTATTAATTTAAGAATGCTTCCAAAAGAAGATGATTTGTGTTTTGGAATGGCCAAGTCAATATCCTGACGTTGCCCCTATTGAGATCCTGTGGCATGACCTGAAGAGGGCTGTGCATGCAAACTATCCTGGAAATATTAAAGAACTGAAACCCTATGTAGGGAGGAATGGTCCATAGTTCTTCCTCAACATTGTACAAATCTTATTTGCAGGTAAAGTAACCTTTGGTGAATAAAAGCTAACAGAGGTTCTTGTTATTCAAATTAAAGTTTCATTTTCCCCCCTGCACTATAGATGTTTACTCAATGTGCTTTATAAAAAGACATGAACAGTACAATTAATTGTGCATTACTAGTTTAGTTAGATTGTGTTTTCTTATATTAGTGATTTAGGTATGTTATTAGTAATCTGTTCAGAAATTCAGCTAATTCCAAATAGCTTACTTACTTTTTTGCAACTGTTCCACTACATTTGTATAGTTGGCTCATATTTCCTATTTTCTAAAATCAATTGCCGTTGCCTTTACATACGTTTTAGGCACACAAAGACCAAAATGAGTGTGGAGAAATTATATTTTGGAAAGCACAAGGGTGCAGCGTTGCCTTAAGGAGTGGACTAGATAATAGAGGTCCATTTTCATTGATGGCTTGATGGTTCCATCAATGGGGGAAGGGTTTAGTCTCAGCATGATTCTGCTAGCCCGCGGGCAGCAAAGTGATGTGCTCTGCCTTGTTACACTGAGATACAAGGCGAATGTACAAGATCAGCATATATAGTGTGGATAAAATAACATTACTTTCTGTTGGTAATGTGTTTAATTGGTAAAAACAGAAGACATAGATAATGACATGTTCATGTTTTACTACAAGTCGCCTTATGAGCCTTAGTTCAGCTGTGATTTAAGATGATGAACCAGCCCACACTAACATCACTGAAAGAACAAACACGAATGTAGAAGATTAACATCAAGTAAAACATTTCAGCAGTACATGGAGTAAATTAAAGACAAACCGCATGTAATATATTTACCCAGCAATGTAAATGGAAGCAATTTTGCAGTGTATGATAAATAGTTTATAGAGTAATCCTGACCTGAGTACTCAATCCATTTACTGTCACACACAGAAAAAGAAAAGTAATTTATACAAGGCAGAAAAATGAATGCAGACTATACTACTGACATAAATAGCAGCATAAAACCATAATGACCCGCTCATACATTTAATCATTTCATTCCCTTTTCTTCTCATAAATGGCACTTATAAAGTACATTTACTATAGAACTGATAGTTCCTGCAGAGATATAGCAGATATGATGTCAGATAAAGCAGAGCACAACTCCTTGTGAAGGTATATGTGGGTGGTCTGATTGCAGTTGACTTGTTTCTGAGAGCTCTTTCCAGGGGTGCCATAATGGCAGTATTGGCAACACTCCTGTAAGGGGCCCTGAGCAAATTTGATAAAAATGGCCTCGCTCATATGGTGCAAGACACAAACTGATAATGGGCAGTCACTTAAAGTGGCTGCAATCGGAGGCACAGATATTGGCTTTTGTTATGGGAAACCCTATGACAACTTAAAGGGATTTTCTGGTAAATATACATTGCAGCAATACTAAATCTATGGCCTTTTTTATTAATAACTTAAAGGAACACAACCTAAAACTAAAGGATGAAAATAGGAGTTAAGCTTTACAAGATTAACCCTACCACCAATATTTGTTAATGTACAGGATTTTCTACATGTTCCTGAAAAAAAAAACAGGTGTTAATTTCTTTCTGACTACTTCATTTAATAGCTGAGGAGCAAGGTTTGGCCAAAGTGTGGGATTTAGGGCTTGTCCCCTCGGCACTGGTTTTCAGTCAGATTTACAAATGGTTTTCGGATTTGAAAACCGTCTATAAACCTACTGTCAACCATCTGCATAGACTTAAATAGAAAATCCATACAGCAGATCACACTGCACGGATTTTCTGCTGGACAGTTTTTTGGCACTGCCAGCATTCCTAAAAACTAAGAACATGTTCATTCTTCCGCCCAGTTTTCGGGCAGAACATGAACATGTGGATGTGAAGGGGGACGTCTTGAATCCGCAAAGCGTGGACAAAAGCCGCCCCCCTACGTGCCAAAAACAGACAAAATACCGGTCGGAAAATTCAACCGGTATTTTGTCAGTGCTGTGGAAATCCACCCTTACTGTTAATTACCTACTATTGCAGAAAAAGCAATGAAGAAAGGCATCTTCTGCAGTCAGACAGCTCACAGCAAGACACAAGCTTATTTGATGGGGAGAAAATGCCTAATTCCCTTGGTTACCTAAACATGTTTTAAAGTAGAATAGTACCCAAATGTACGAAAGAGGTTAAGGCAGGAATTTCTATTCCATTGCCTTATATATTTGTTGTATGACATATATGCCTGTCACACTTTTTAATCTCTAAAACTTTTTTTAAGTTTGATGTTGCTTTAAAAAAGTAAAAGTTCAGCTCTGCTACCTCTGTAAATCAGGCTGCTGCACACAAGGACCTCTACACATAAGGGGACATCACTATCTTACACATTTGTGGCATATCCACAGGGACGTCTGATTCGGTAACCCCTGTTCTGCTTTTTGCAGTAGCCACTGCCAATAGAGAGGTGGCTATGCATATATCTCCTTTCAATTCTATGGAAGTTTTAAATTCAGGAGGCCACATGTTTGAAGAGAGGAGTGGGTAACCTAACAGACATTCCTGTAAGTATGTCAGAAATGTGTGAGATGGAAATATCCCAACAGAATATTTTTTTCTCAAAACACTTAACTTGAAGACACATTAAGAACATATCAATTTCTATGTATTTTAATGTATTTATCCAAAAATATTCTAAATGCGATCACCTTATCATGGTTATTGAATGGGCAAAACCTACAACATTTATAGAGAATGTATCATCAAAAAATAACTTATTGTTTAACTCACGTTTTTATTTTAAACACATTTTTTAAGAATTTTTGGTTATGTTTTTTTTTTAAATTTTTCCATACAACTTTTAATATTTTGTTTAATAATTCTTAAATCCTGCAGATATACTGAAAGGAGACACCAATGTGTATAGATAACATAGGATCCACCAGTCACAATAGGAGATAGTCACAGCTCCCCCTCTCCCTGCACACTGACTTCTTCCTAGGTCACAGAGCATGCCTAGAAAACTCTCCTATAGAAGTCAATGGGACTAATCCAGTCCACAGGCTCCTATGTGCATGAAGCTGCTGTAAAGCATCTCTCTAAATGCTGTTAAAGCAGCGCAGGCAAAAATGCTGTCCCCACAATTATATACAGATGACTGAACTGAGAAATCTACAATCAGAAACTAAAAATGGCTAAGAAGAAAAGAATATGTATCGGTGTCTTGTTTTAATAAGTAAAAAAAAAATTGCCGACAGACTCCCTTTAAGGAAAATGGCCCAACAGATCAAATTCTGCATGCCGAAATACTGTAAATCAAAGTACATTACAACTAACATTCATTATATTTTAATAAGTTTATCATAAAAACTAATGTGCAGATGCCGTGTGCAAATGATAAAGTCTGCCATCCGAGTTGTCGAGGATTAGGGAAGGGTTTATAGGCTACTCTTATCCATGGGCTGTGTCTGGTATTGCAGCTCATCCCTTCTTAAAGTTATATAAATCTGGGCTGCAATACTAGACACATCCTATGGACAAGAGTGTGGTTGCAGCTAGAAGAGGGGGGGGGGGGGGGGAGGAGACCCTTATTCTTATCTGGCACAACTTCTTGAATACTAGGTACCAAAACGGAAAGATAGAATGCCTCAACCATTTTTGTGATATGATGGGTGATAGATAAGCAAGGCTTGCGAGCTAAGAGGAGAATTCATACAGATGCAATGTAAAAGGTCTATACCAACACTATAGTACTGCTCCAATCTATACTTTATGGTGAACAGCAAAGGCTATGGATTCTTTAGAATCAAGGATGTCCTCTTGCAGGTTTCCACTCACAGCAATTTTACTTTTCTTAGGGTCCAGGTTTTTCAACCATACAAACAAAATATCACAAATATAGTAAACGACATGGATGATGCTACTCGGGGCAACATGAATGGGCACTTACTGTAAGTGCAATTATGTAACTATATAAGACCACCACCAGGAAAAAATTTTTTTCTATGAAACCATTTTACTACTCTTCAATTTAAAACCAAAAAACAAGCATACGAACAGTAAACTATACATAACAAAGTCAAAAACACAGTCATGTTATTCTCTGATAGCTTCATTAAAACATGAATTTTGCCATTCAACATTCAATAAAATATAGAAGCATATCTCAATGGCATAGGAAATTGAGCGATAATTAAGGATCTGGCGAATCTGAAAGGTGTCAGTGCGAGTGAATCCCACTTTGTTACGGTATATCATTGAGATATGTTTCTATGACCTATTGAATAATGAATACTGAATTCATGTTTTAATGAAGATATCAGAAAATAAAAGTTGTGGTTTTACAAAGAAAACAGTGCCACTCATTCCTTACTTGAAGATTATAACAGTATATGCTATTCACATAATCAAAGCTATTCATTGACATACAACAACCTACTGTTCCAATAAAAATGTAATTAACATTTTCATCTTATATAATTGACATTGTTATTGTAGAAAATTATCAGCAATTGTCACCAATTGTCACCAATACAAGAAGTACATCAGGAAAAAAAAGCATTAGTCCAAGAAAAAATGTGTCAGGCTATGCAGTCATTCAATTAATGTGTAGGAGCAGCTTCAAGTAAAGCTCCATCTTTTACTGTCATTTAATTTGTAAGTACTAGACTCTTTGCTAATTAATTCCTTAATATAGCTTTATAGTTATCAGTGCTCAGTTGTTCTAATAAAGTACTCTAAATCCTATCTATTGACGTGGAGATAAAAGATGACATGCTCACTACCTACATCCACACATCCACCACTACAGGAAACATGCTCACTACCTACATCCACGACTACAGGGAACATGCTCACTACCTACATCCACCACTACAGGAAACATGCTCACTACCTACATCCACGACTACAGGGAACATGCTCACTACCTACATCCACCATAAGGGAACATGCTACATACATCCACCACTACAGGGAACATGCTCACTACCTACATCCACCACTACAGGGAACATGCTCACTACCTACATCCACCACTACAGGGAACATGCTCACTACCTACATCCACCACTACAGGGAACATGCTCACTACCTACATCCACCACTACAGGGAACATGCTCATTACATCACACTACGGGAACATGCTCACTACCTACATCCACCACTACAGGGAACATGGAACCTTACTACACACAGTCTTATCACTAAATGTGTTTGCGGGATAATAATGGCTTATTTTTATGGAAACTAACTCTTGGCACCCGTGCTGATCAGGTAGCCAGCATTATATTTTTTCCATCTATACATATACAGGGAATTTGGAGCTCTGTATCAGAAAAATGGATCTCCAATCTGTATAAAAATCTATTTTGAAATTAATAACCACTAAATGTTGAACGTATTCATAGGGGATATTTACAGTATCTTCAAGAGGTGTTCCAGCTTTTTTAAGTTAATGTTAAAGGTGTGTTCCTACCATAGACTTTGATGACATGTTGATAGGATATGCCATTAATGCCATGATTGGTGCGGGTCCCACCTTTGAACTCCCATGGAACAGAATGGAGAGTTGTGTGCGACTTGCACTCCGTTCTGAGCTGACACTTTGATTTGGGCCATTCCCAAGATAAGTGTGGGTCCCAGTCTTGGAACCCACACCTATCAGGCTTAGATGGTATATTCTATTGATATACTATCAAAGTCTATTATGGGAACACACCTTTAAATGGGGCCAGAGTGGTGGTAAAATAGAAAGAACGGCATACATTTACCTCCTGGTCCCCTGCCACTGCTGTCCAATAGTGCCCTCTAGTCTGTGCCTCTACACTTCCTTTTTTGGACATTGTCAAAATACAATGGGTTGCGCTCTATGTACTCTCGATTGTGAGTCTGTGTTGATGGATGGCACTGGACACAAGCAGTGGAGTGGATCCTGGAACGCTATATAATGGAAGAAGCGGAGAACCGATTAGGTAAGAATGCCCTTCCTTTTTTCTACTTTTCTCTACCCAGGCCCCATTTAACATTAATTTTAAAAAACCTGGAACACCTCTTTAAAGCAGCAATGCAAGTCTTATTAGTAAAACTTATTATGAAACTTAAATGTAGAGTTCAAGCCTGTTTGTTATGCATCAGATTTTGTTCCACAAAACCACAACAGTTTGTTTGCAAAGACTGTCAAGTTAATTCATCCTCACAACAATCTGTTAAAACTAGGAATAGACAACATAAAATGCCCCAATAAAAGAAAAACTCCCAATAACGTAATATAAAAGCGCCACTGAATTTGACAATAAGGTTCCACACTATATATATATGGTTGATTGATGCTAAAGGATCAATGTCTATTGTTCCTCCGCGCCCTTCTCAGGAAAAACACTTCATGTCCAGGTCTCTAGCAGCTTATCATCCTCATAAGATAGCGTAGAAAGAGGTGATAAGTGCAATGGATTTGTAACTTTAAAAAATTAACATTTTGCATGTACTCTTAAAGGTCTTTTATTGAACACTAGAAGGATGTGTTATCCCATATCCATAAATCAAGCTATAGATATGGCAGCCATTTTTTATATTCACCAGTAGGGGTAAATTGCACCGTAGGTTCCGGCATGGTAGCACATTATTTTCAAGGCATCCAGAGTAATTGCACCTGTGTAATGAGGTTGCATTGTCATTTTATAGTGAAAAAAAACCATAACTGTGCATAATTCACTATGAAAAAAACAACTCCTAATTCGTAGACCGCAGACAATACTGGTGGTGGGTATCTGGGTAACTGGGTAAAGGTGATGCGTCTTTATACAAAACCATTTAAATATAAAACACAATTCTAGAAAACAATTATAGTGGTTTTTCTTTTTCACAAATACCAAACTGTGAAATATATGAAACTCCTTCAATTAGTCTATATACTAATACAAATCAGTTACATCTTTTATAAAGTATTCAGTATAAAAGCAACACACACATACAAATAGGCAGCAACAACAAAGGGAAATGTTGTAGGGCTTTGAAAGGCAGCCCAATCATTCTTCACATATTGGACCCTGTAAATCTGTC
Source organism: Phyllomedusa bahiana (assembly GCA_025379985.1). Classification (NCBI taxonomy): domain Eukaryota; kingdom Metazoa; phylum Chordata; class Amphibia; order Anura; family Hylidae; genus Phyllomedusa; species Phyllomedusa bahiana. The sequence continues at coordinate 14,498 of JAODAL010052944.1, forward strand.
CTGCTGGTGACTAGATAGCTGGCAATGTCCGCCGCTGATGCTGTGTGAGCTCCGGATGCCATACGTCCACAATAAAAATCAGGCGGTAAGAATCAGCTTCCTGCCACACTTCATGCTCAAAAGAATCATCAAATATGAGCACTTTGCCTTCTTTCCATGACCTGTAAAATAATGGCAGTAGGTTATACAGCTTCTATTTTCTTTCAATTTTTTGAATTTCTCATATTTTCTATACTATAATATCTCAAATACATACTCATTACTCAAATTACTTGAAGTAACTCAGAACAAGACCTGTTCACATTAGTGCATGTGGACATCTTGGGGGGCAGTTCCCCCTGACGCTGGAAGAAGGTTTGCGACAAATAATATTGGTGGCTCATATTACACCTCTAGTACCCAGACCCTACTTGATCCACTGTTATGCAGTTATACAAACTTATTGCCTTTTCAACAGAAATAAAAACATGGAGGGGCGTGGCTTGGCGCGTGAAGATGGCGGGCGCGTGTTAGCGGAGCTCTACACCAGCGGCACAATACCTCGGACCAAACAAACCCCTGGAGATTGTCCCCGCACCGAACACTTGCCTCAGAGAGTGGCGTTCTGCCTCCTGATCTGCCTGGACGGCTCCGTTGACCCAGCAGGCTCCAGTGAGCCGAAAGACCACGGCCGCAAGTTCCTGGCTGCAGACGCGCTGCCACGCGTCGCAGCCTGCAAGAGAGAGAGACCCGTCGGTCCCCCTGGTCACCCCGCTCGGGACTATCAGCCGCAGCAAAGACCGCAAGGGTGCTCCGGCTTCCCACCCGAACCTGAGCTCCCCGCTGCAGAGACGTTCCAGCGGTGAGTACTGTGGACCCCTCCCTCACACGAGTGGCCGGCGGCCATTTTAGCACAGCAAACTAACTCACGCAGAAGGACAGAGCCAGCGCTTTAGCGCTAAACAGGCTCACCTCTGAAACTCCTTAGAGAAGCCTGGGGCATATAACTCCCTGTCTCTGTCAATTAGGCCTCTGAATCAATCCCTGGGACGATCAACTCTGCTGACAAGGGAACAACCCTGCTGACTCTCTGTTAATAAAGCCCCCTGCAGCATGTCATACCCCACACAGAGGGTACATCACCTCAGCCAAGACTTCCTTCCACTGATACTCCATTACTGCACTCCCTGTGTATCAGCAGAGACTCTCAGGGCCCACATTCTGCCAACTGTCGTCCCCTCTGCAACTCTGCTTCAATAAGGAATAGCACTATTGGACACACAGAGTCAGTCCTGCCTGAACGCTGCCTCACCCTCCAATTTAGACAATCCTAGTCTATCTGAACACCTCCTTGCTGTATCCTCATTAACATCAAGGGTACATATTACATACCAGATTACTATGCTCTCTGCATAGGGTAGGAGAGTGATAAAAAAAAAAAAATAATAAAACGTCCTGCCAGACCACATCCCCCACATATTACTTCTAAAAAAAATAAACCCAAAAGGCCTGCCAAACTCACTGAGTTCTTCCAGCAGCCCTCACAATCCCGGCCTCTGAGAGGGGCTCTCAGTCCCCCTCTCCCTCCTCACCTACTCCATCCCATGCTGAATCAATTGACTCCGAGTTGCAGGACTGTTCTGGACAGTCTAACAGCACGGAAGCTACTCTTCGCCAATTGTTCTCCTCCTTCAGGGAGCATTTACAAAATTATTTCAAGCAGATGATGAAGGACTTTCGAGGAGACATTCAATCTTTGGTCTTTAGAACAGATCACATAGAAACTAACATCGCTGAATTTGCCACCTCGCATACTCACCGTATAGACTCACAATCTGCACTAAACGAGGAGGTCCAGAGGCTGTCCTCTAAGGTTCTTGATCTGGAAGACTGATCCCGCATATCCAACATACGTATTAGAGGCATTCCTGAATCCGTCACCTCTGAAATGCTACTTTCCTTTCTCCAAGACCTAATGGCCATGGTACTCCCAGAAGCTACAACATTGGATCTCACAGTAGACAGTATACACAGGCTCCCAAAGCCTAAACAAATCTCACCTTCACTACCACGCGATGTAATCGCTAAGATTCACTTTTTTCGTACCAAAGACAGCCTGCTCCGAGCCTTTCGCAAAGGTGTTGCACTTCCAGACAGATTCAAAGACCTCTCCATTTTTCCTGACCTCTCAGCATGGACGACGCTGCGTCGCAAAGAGTTTGCTCCCTACACCAAAGTGCTCCGGGACCACAACATCCCCTATCACTGGGGCTTCCCTGTCAAATTAATTCTTTCCAAGGATAATAACACTATTGTCTGCACCTCCCCCAGCATACTACGAGACGCTCTCCAGTCATGGGGACTCCTTACAACCCCCACCAACACTCCCTTATGCAAAGGGAAAGACAAACCAAACCTGATTTCACCCCTTTGGTCTGAGAAACACACCAGGCGTCGGCAAGCGCCGGATGACTGATCTATTGTGGGACATATCACCACCTCCTTGCTGCTGAGGCCCTGCTCCATCCTGCTCGCTCTAGCGCCTTAAAGCCATTTGTGGGTTTGTCTCTTTGGCGCCATGCACGAGACTTTCCCCCAATACACATGTTCCCGAGCTACTGGAAATAGTTTCCTCCTTAACTTCTGTTTATACAGTTTGGTTTACAAACGACTTGTTCTAGTTAATTTACTTGATGTTAATCTCGATGCCATGCCTACTAACCATATTTTTGTAAATGTTACCTATGTATTGCCACTCATACCTATTGAGATACTCACCTCTGCTGCAAAACTAGTTAACTACAGTCGCCATTATGGGGATTAAATTTCTTTCTATCAATGTCAACGGCCTTAACTCCCCCTTTAAGAGGTCACCTCCTTTTGAGGATGCGGTTCAAATCTGGAGGGGAAATTTGATTTGGTGTGCAGGAGACACATTTAAAAACAGAGGACTCCTTCCGCCCGAGACACAAAAAGTTCCCGGTCTCGTACTTTGCCTGCTCAGGCACAAATACGGCGGGGGTAGCTATATTTGCTAAAGACACCATAGCTTTCAATTTACTAAGCTCAGAAATTGACCCAAAAGGTCGATATATTATTCTGAACTGCTCTATTGACTCTATTGTATGCACTATTATGACTCTCTATGCTCCCAACCATAACCAGATATCCTTTATCTCCAAAACAGTCACCATGGCCAAAGAAGTGGCCAAAGGTCCTCTGATTATTTGTGGGGATTTTAATGTGGTTGTCGATAATATAATTGATAGATCTAGAGGGGCCCTAGCTAAATCTCCAGATCTGAAATCCACCCTGCTAGAGGAGGACCTCCATGACCCCTGGAGATACTCACACACTACAGAGCTGGATTATACATACTTCTCTGCAGCGAAACTCTCCAGACTAGTTTTTTTCCTAGTCGACAAAGCGGCCCTCATTAACGTAGAATCCGCTGATATAGGTTATGCAACATGGTCTGACCATGCACCAATCTACCTCACCCTTAGAAGCAATTTCTCCCTTCCACCATTTTCTCCTTGGAGACTTAATAATTTCCTCTTAAAAATGCCGCATGTTGCTTCAGATATGCAGGAAGCACTGCAGGAATTTTTCACGATCAACTCCGATACTGTCTCTAATCCACAGATTGTATGGTGCGCTCACAAAGCTTTCATGCGAGGAATATGTCTGAGGATCGCTTCAAGGGAGAAGCGTAAAAGGGAGAAAGAGCTTAATGACACACTGGAAGGTATTAAGTCACTAGATTCCCAGCTTAAAAATGCCCCTGACCCATTGCTGAAAGCTAAATTAACTAATTTAAAAAATAAACTACGAATACTGTTATTTCAAAAATATGAATATTACCTTGCCAGGTTGAAATTAAACTTTTACCTACAGGGTGATCACCCAGGGAAAATACTAGCGCGCAGAATTAAAAAGCTACAGGCCAGATCTAAAATGACATACCTTACTTGCCCTTCCAAAGGCAAAATTTATGACCCACAAAAAATTGCAAATGCCTTTGCTGATTACTATCAATCTCTCTATAATCTCAAAAAAGATCCCTCCATGCCTCTCCCCTCTAGAGAGGACATAAACAAGTTCCTACACCTGAGCTCACTGCCCACTGTATCCCCTACACATCTGGAATCCTTGAATGCCCCAATTACAGAACTTGAAATAAAACAGATGATCTCTCATTCTAAAATAAACAAGTCGCCAGGCCCGGATGGCTTCACTAACGAATACTACAAGCTATTTGCTGAACCCCTAACCCCTCACTTAAAAAGACATTTGACTCTATTATGACCTCGGGTACTCCCCTTCCTGAACTCCTATCAGCAACTATTACAACTATCCCCAAGCCAGGTAAGCCCTCAGACATTGTCTCTAATTATAGGCCCATCTCCCTCCTCAACAATGACATCAAATTATTTTCCAAAATACTTGCCCATAGACTGAATGACATCCTCCCGCACCTGATTCATCCTGATCAAACAGGATTTGTTAAAGGTAGACAGACGAGGGATGGCACCAGAAGAATTATCGACATCTTACACCATTTTTTATCCAAACAACAAACCCCACGATATTGCTTTCTCTCGATGGAGAGAAAGCTTTTGACAGACTCAACTGGGAGTATTTAAAGGCGGTCTAATCTAAATTTGGTTTTGAGGGACCCTTCTTAACGGCGATTCTTGCCCTGTACACTTCGCCATCTGCTAATGTTTATACTTCAGGATTCCTATCCAAAACTTTTACAATTACTAATGGAACTCGCCGAGACTGTCCTCTGTCGCCACTCATATATGACTTGTGTGTGGAGCCCCTGGCAGCACAAATTCGGAACTCCCTCTTAATCTCAGGAGTCTCAATCAACACTACAGATCATAGAATCAGTCTATATGCTGACGACATACTAATTTTTTGCCAAAACCCAGAGTCTTCAATCCCTGCCCTTTTGGAGATTCTTAATCAATACTCTCTGGTTTCGTACTACAAGCTTAATGCGACCAAATCCACAGCCCTACCCCACAACTGTTCTCCCGCCCTGATCAATCAACTGTCCACACAGAAATTTACCTGGTCGTCTTCTTCTGTACCTTACTTAGGAGTCCTAATTTTCCCTGATTTCAACAAGACATTAGAAACCAATCTCTCCAATGTCACTGCAGACATTACGGAAGAGATTAATCGCCTCAACCAATTCCCGGTGTCCTGGATGGCAAGAATCCAGGTAACTAAGATGTTACTCCTTCCGAAATACCTTTATCTAATAAGGGCAATCCCCTTATTGTTCCCTCCGCTAGCCTTAACTAAACTTCAACAATTACTATTAGGCTTTATATGGGCACGTAAGAAGCCAAGAATTAGTAGAGATCATCTTTACATCCCTTTAACAAAAGGCGGCCTCTCAGTCCCTAACCTCCTACTTTACAATGCAGCAGCTGTTCTTGAACCTCTTAATACCCTCTGTAATGCTCCGGAGTCACATCGCTCGGCGTAGCTAGAGGATCGCTTAGTTCCTCACACCACACTCAAAAACACTTTAATAGCCTCACTTTGGGTTCAACTCTTCCATATTTCACCTTCCTACCCTCAGTCACCTAGCCACAGCCTGCGGCAAGTTTGTGATGGCACAGAAATGGCTTCGTATAAAGAAACACTCATGCCCCATACATGTTCTGTTAGCAGAATCTCCCCATCTTCCTCTTGTACAATGGCTTCATAAAGGAATTCTCAAGATTGGAGACCTCTACTCTGGTGACACACTCAAATCTTTTGAGGAGTTGAGAGCTCAATTTCTCCTACCTAATAATCAATTTTATGTATATCTCCAAGTCCGTCATTCCTTGCTAAATTGGAAAGACTTTGAGACTCCCTCTCGTCCTACTCCATTCCAACACTTTCTGTTTCAAAAAAGATGTTTTGAGCGAGGTCTCTCCTTGATTTATTCCTTATTGTTATCCATAAATGACTCTCATAAACCAGCCTTTACCACCAAATGGGAATCGGAGTTAGGGAAAGAATTCTCATGGGAAAATTGGGTATCCGCAGCCAACATATCCAAGAAATTCTCTAGATGTATCAATCATGTTGAAACCATGCGGAAGATACATCTGCGCTGGTACTTTACCCCCTCTAGAATGACTCATGTATTCTCAGACTACTCTGACCGCTGTTGGAGACTATGTGGCTCCCGAGGCACCCTGATGCACATGTGGTGTAGCTGCCCTCCTGTAAATAAACTCTGGGGAGATGTGGAAAACCTGCTATTTGAACTATTTCAGATATCTATTCCCCTCACTCACAAACTAGCAGTTCTGGACCTCTCCTTTGATTCCCTCCCAATGGTATACCACACTGTCCTCTTCCATGTTTTAATTTCTGCTAGATCGGTAATAGCATCGAACTGGAAGAACTCCTCTCCTCTCCGCATTTCGGAGGTCATCTCTAGAATCAATAGTCAATACCATGCGGAGAACTGTCTCGTAATCTCTCCCCACCTTCTCCCCAAAATGAGATCTAGATGGTCTTTCAGTCTAGCTTAACGGGCAGTAATTAACCTTGGTTATCATACTTATCTGTTTTGTTAAGCTGCATACATGCAGAGGCATTGATTATCCTCACATCCATGTCCAACTGCTAGGACTTTGTTAAATAACTATCCTTTGATATTTTTCATTTTATCTGTGATAAGACTCCCTTTTCTTTTTTGTCTCTGTTGTCAATAAGTAGAGATGGCTGGTTACGTTGTTTTTTTTTTTTTTTCTCTTGTTCATTCCCCTATTTTGTGCTGCTCATAACTCATGTGCCTTTTGAATGCTGTAATTAACCTCGATATAAGCAAACCATCTAACATAGTATTCTATTTTGACACTTTCACCTATCTTGATTGCTGAACTGTATCCCATCTGTTGTATTAAGCTTGTCCTGCATAAATTTCTCCATGTTATTTTCTGTACTTACCTCACCTTGTTATCTGAAAAATCCAAATAAAAGCTTCATGGTTAAAAAAAAGAAATAAAAACATGGAGAAAGTCAACCAGCCCTTTACCTCTTATTCGCAGGAAGGGGTCTCCAAATAGCCATCAGGGAGGGCAGGTGTTATAGGTTTCCCATGTTTAAAAGGTAGTGGAGACACATGTCCCTTGTGTTTTTCATATTATTCAGTCTAGCATCTACCACTCAAAACCCCTCTTTATTAGACAGATACTTCATACTATAGAAGACCTTTTATTACAACAAGTTGAATCAGAAAGAGGATGCATAGGTGCTCAGCATCAGTGAAGAGCACAGGATTGTGAATGGCAAATATTGTTAATACATTTACTGAGAAAACATAGGATTGAAACAACTGACTACCTGTTTAATGCTGTAAACCAACACTTCCTCAGGTCAACGAAGAATCAGTAGCCGGTATTCTGTTAAATACCGGTTCCATAATGTACAATTAAGTATTGTGATAGTACAAATTTAAAGGTCACAGCAGATAATACGTAAAAATAAGCATATAAAATACAAGATTATCTGCTGTGACCTTTGTTGCACATTATAGAACAATATTTAATGGAAAACCGCCTACTGATTCACTCTTGACCTGAGGAAGGGGAAGGGATTTTTTCTATTTTTATTCATCCGCTATGGACTGATGAGCAGATATTGCTTTCAGATCACACCTTTACTTAAAGGGGTTTTGCTACAAAGTAAAACCCCGGGTGCTGTCATTCTACTCCTGTCGTTTTGACTAGTTTTGTAATAGTTAGTAATAGTGCAATAGTGTAATAGTGCAAATAAGAAAAAAAACCTCAATGAGGTCTGTGCATTGATAAAGAGGAAAAAATCCACAGGTTAAGTTCCTGCAGGGATTTGAACCAAGGACCCTTGTGCTGTAAAGCAAAAATGTTACCTCTGAGCTACAGTATAGCTACTGTACTTACAATTCTATACATAAACAGACCTTTCTTTCACTAGAGAGAGGAAAGTCCTGGTGATGTCATCCTGATCCTGATGTCACATGATAGGCAATTCAAACAAATCACACATGTCCCCTTCTGAGCACACAGAGCTGAAGAGCTGGATGCAGGAGGTATGAAATGAGATTGTGGCAAAACCCCTTTAAGTCTGGTCTAAAGTCTAAACTTTGTGGTCTAGGGTCTGGGCTGGGTTTTGAAGTTATTTAGGGGTCTGGAATCTTAACTTATATAAAGTTATATTCTGAGGTTTGAATATTTTAAGGATCTAGCCTATATATTTAACAAGGGGCTCAATCACAATGCTTTGTACTGAGGCCCATAGAACTTAACTAACTCCACTACAGACAAGATGTGAACAGCTGAAAGTCCTTGTATTCTTGCTTAATCTTTTTCCAACTCTTCCTTATAGAACACCTCTAGTTTAGAGAGATTTGTTGTAAGACCATATCTGTATGAAGAAATTCTCATGAGATCTGAGTACGGACATGACTGACAATGGAGATTCTCATTGTGCACTGATTGTATGGTGGTTTGCGATTACATTTATTTCCAAAGCAGCAGCTACTTAAAGGAGTTCAAGGATGATGAGAATAACCACAACAACGGGCTTAAGAGTCACAGAATTTATTAGAATTCTGAATTGTCTCCACTTGACCTCTATTAAAGACTCATAAGTTAATTAGCTTTCATGACCTTACATTAATAAAAATGAAGTCAAAGAACAGAAAATGAGGTGTCCAGATTATGACATATAACGGTACAATTGTATGTGTACAGTGTTACAGGGGAAAGATTAGGAAAAGTGCCTTTTATATTATCACACACGTATTTATGCTTTTTTTTACAAGTTGAAAAACCCCCTCAGATATAACTACTGGGTGGAATAAAAGATTAGCTGAGAGTGCATGTTATCAACCACAAGGATTAGTACAATAAAATCTCAGCTTAATTGGAAGCCTTATGGAGACCTTCCATGCTGCCAGCAGTGTTTACTTATTTATAAGGTACATGCCTCACTTAAGCCAGAAGACAGCCATACAGGCATTTGCACTGGAAGCTAGATATGGAAGACTGCAACTGCCAGGTTCTTTAGAAAATAAATTGATGTGTAGAGCAGTAGTCATTTTCACTGTTATAAAATCTGTATTTTTATTGATATATTTTTAATATAGTCAAGATAAAATGTTTGTATTATTTCACAAAAGCATAAGAATTAACCTTTGAGATCTCACTCTTCTACCTGAAATGGTATTCTCGAGGGCACAGAGATGCCTGGCTGATGTAATGTCTAGAGCTAGCCATACATTTAACATGCTGGATGAATACATATTTCATCGACAGTTATTTTTCCTGACTCCACCATAAACAAGTCAATAAAAGCACATATAAGAACAGAGCACCGTGATCCTCAGCAAAAACACATTATCCTAATGATGGCTATTACCCAGACTTTCAGAAATCCTGCTGATCAGTAAAAGCACAGTCACCAGTGAACTAAAGTGTCTTGAAACTGTATATAGCAAAAAGCAAACAGTCATATGAGGTCAGTTCACAGGAGGGTGAGACGTGTACAGTCCATGTGCATGTACGCTATGAACCATGGCACAGATTTGAAGTCTGTAAGGCGTAGGAAAAAAAAAATGTTGTCATCTCTCCGGTTACGAATCATGGTGGATTTCAACAACGCGTGGGCTAGCCCTGCCAGGTGAAACTCTGCAGTAGAAATCTGAAGATGCTGTGAGAAAGGGCAGTGAGGAAGGGCAGGGAACCTTAGAGGCAGTGGGACCCCCAGCAATCAGACATTTGTTACCTAGCCTGTCTGTTGGTGGCACAACCCTTTTTAATTTGTGGAGGATTAGCGTCACAAATGGTAGGCAGTACGGGCTTCCCCAGACAGAGACAGTGACAGCGATGTAAAAGTTTAAGTCCAGGTGCTGCCTGGGTTTATTTGGCAGGTGAAATAAAACACAAGGCCTTAAGGTTCAGGCCAAAAACACAAACAAAATGCCTGCTCGGCTAAGCTCTACCTAAACAGAGTATTCCTTTCTGTCTTGCACAGGTAGTAGATACCAGCGTGGGTTCCCTCTTAGCAGCAGAGGTCCACACAAAAAGACCAACACAAGCTTGCAGGCCCAGGCTTTATAGGCCTAATATCAGCCTCACCTGGGGCGTGGGAGTGGCCACCCATCCTGCTCTTTGACCACTCCAGGAAAAGCCGACCCAGACTAAACGGACTGGAACCGTTATACTAACCATGTGTCAGCAACATAGTGTTACTGACACCTAAGCTGTCGGCCCTCCTTCACCGAGCCCAGGCCTCTCGGTGACACACGTTGCTCCATATACTTCCTAGAGCCACATACGACAGTACCCTAGGGGAAAAATACCTTCCCTCGGCAACTCTACCTGTCACCTTATCACAATTAAAAGGCATTTCTTTCATATATTTCTGCAAATATTGGTCAATCTAGGCACCTAAAGTGATGACACATATCTGCACAAACAGTAAGTTTATCCATGTATATGCACAGTATACAGTATGGTAATATGAATAAGCACATAAAAAGTATCTGGTCCTTAGGAGGTCTTAAAATTTGGTAAATACAAATGTAAATACATCTCGTGGATCAATAGCTTGTAGAACCACCTTTAGCAATCATAACGTGAAGGAATCATTTTTTTTTTATATATGACTTTATCAGTCTCTCACATGGTCCTGGAGGAATTTTGGCCCAGTCTTCTTTACAACGTTTCTTCAGTTAACTGAGCGTTGTGTGGAATAATTTATGCACACTTCTCTTAAGATCCGGGCACAGCATTTCAGTTTTTTTACGGTCCATACATTATCTGGGCCATTGATTTTTTTTTTCTTTTTCAACTAAACTGTTGTGGATTTGCTGGTGTGTTTAGGATTATTGTTCTGTTGTATGACCTAGTTTCAGTCAAGCTTTAGTTTTTGGATAGATGGGCTCATGTTGAATACTTTGGAATACAGAGGAGGTCATGGTGGGCTCAATGACTGGAAGATCTATGTAAAACAACCCAACAAATCATTGCCCCTCCACCACAGTACTTGTCAGTAATTATTTGTGCTTATATGCTGTGTTTGGTTTTCACCAGATGTGCTCCTGTGCATTACGGCCAAACATCTCCACTTTAGCCTTGTCTATCCAAAGGGTTTTT
>JAODAL010052945.1:0-25634 GCA_025379985.1 Phyllomedusa bahiana
TTTGTTTCAAAAGACATTTGTTCTTCACAATTTGTCCAAAGGGCTAAAGGGGTCAGCTTTGAATTTTTGGGGGCATTTTGCGTACATCCTAACTACAGTCCTTTTAAAAAAAAAATGTTGTTTTCAAAACAACATTTGTTCTTCAAAATTTCCAAAGGGGCTAAAGGGGAATGCTTTAAATTTTGGGGGGCATTTGCGGGGACATGCACAACTCGGGTCCTTTTATAAAAAATTTTTTCTAACAACATTTTTCTTCACAATTGTCAAGAGTGGCTCAAGGGGAGGTCCAAAAAGGAATGGGTAAACTGTTAATGACCAATTGAAAAATGATTTTTTTTTGAAGATCTTTAACATAGCATCAACCCTTATTGAACAACCCTTTTAAATCAATTAAAAAAGAAAACAAAACATGGGGGGATTCCATCCATTTTAAAAATTTTTTTTTAAAATTTAAAACACTAAAAAATTGCATGTAAAAAATGCTGGAAAAAAAAAATTCCCCTCTGAATTTTGTACAAGGGGCCAAAATAAAAATTGACCGCATAAATTAATGCAAAAAAAAATTTATTTTTTTTCAATCACGGGCCCCCATGTATAATAATATAGGGGCTTTACATAAAAAAATAAATTTAAAATATTATGTAAAGTCACCTTATCTATTATACATGGGGAGCCTTGGGATTGAAAAAAAATAATTTTTATTTCATCAAATTGAGTGGGGTCAATTTTATTTTGGCTATATATGTGGTAAAATTTTTCACCTAAAACCCGGGCACCATAAAAACCAAGAAGCGATTTGAAGTCCTTCCCTTCTTTCTATTTGTAAAAGGGGGTACAGGAAAACTGGACCAGTTTGTAGGTTTTTAAAAAGGGACATGGGCATGGACAGGAAAAAACAAAGTACAGAGACAATTTTCCCCCACCACGTTGGTAAAATGAAAAAAGAATCCCAAAAAAAGGGGCCCCGGGGTAACGGGACGTTAACCAGGGTTTTCTAAGTGAAGCTCAATTGGCCGATCAACGGGGGGGAAAAGCGCTACCCAAAAGGGACAGTATTTTTCCCATGAAACTAAAAGGGGTTTAAAAGATCCTTTTTGGCACTTTTTAAATCGGGGGTCTGCGGTTTGGGGGGCTCACGTGGCCCAGGACAGGGATGTCAATGTCCATTGAAACTAAAATGGTTGAAAGACCCCTTTTCCCCGGCATTTTTAAATCTGGGGTCATGCGGTTTTGGGGGGCTCAGCTGGGGCCCCGGGAAGGGGATAGTAAATTTCCCCTTGAAACAAAAATGGGGGTTGAAAACTCCTTTTTCCGGCACTTTTTAATCTGGGGGTCATGCAGGTTTGGGCTCTTCTGGGGCCCCAACGGGGATACCCCTAAGTCCATGAAACAAAAATGGGGGTTTTAAAAACCCTTTTTTTTCCCCCCGGATTTTTTAATCGGGGGGTCATGCAGGTTTTGGGGGCTCATGCTGGGGCCCGGGCGGGTTTATAAATTTCTTTGAAATAAAATGGTGTTAAAAACTCCTTTTTTTCGATTTTAATCGGGGGTCATCGGGTTTGGGCTCATCTGGGGCCCAGACAAATAGTCATGTCCGTAAATAAAATGGGTTTAAAAACTCCTTTTTTTGGCATTTTTTAAATTTTGGGGTCTGCGGGTTTGGGTCATGCTGTGGCCCCGGGACGGGGATATTAAGGGCCCTTTTTTCAAAAAAATTTTAAAGTGTGTTGCCTAAGATTCACGATCCATTTGCGTTGGGTTTACCAGTTTCCCCCTGTTGGTGAAGAAGAAGGGGTTTTTGCTCCCCAAGACTTAATGGGCATCGATCTAATCTTCATCGACCATCGTTAACTTGCGAGATGGTCGGCTATCGACCACGACCCATGTCGAGGCCAAAGTAACGTCAACACTAAAGTCACCCTTTCCAAATTCCCCACTTTTTTCTAGGGGGGTTTTTATTGGCATTTTGGCACAGAATTTGCTTTTTTTTTACTTGGGCCAATAATATTTTTATCAAGGTTTTTGAGAGACGGGATGAACAAAATACAGCAGTAGGATGAGCTGTTGTTTTTATTGGTACACATTTTCAGAGGACATGACTTTTTGATCACCTTTAAAACCATTTTTTTGGGGGGGGAGGGTGAAGAAAAAAAAATAATTTTTTTTTTTAACAGCGTCATCTGCATGTTCGTGACATTTTTTTTTTATTTGTGGGGCAATACAGTTACACGATACACATTTATAGATTTTTTGTAAAACTTTTTTTTAAATGTTTTTTTTTTTGTAAAACAATATTTATGCATGCTATGGTCTAATAGTCAAACTTTTAAAATTTTTTTTATATACAGAGCTTGTAGAGCTTTTTTTGGGCAAGACCCGGTTTTTATTTTGGAACCCAAAAAATTTGCCCTTTTTGTTTTTCGTTTGTTCACTTTTTATTCTATTTTTTGTGCTGCAGGATGAACAAAAAAACACAATTCTGTCACAGTTTTTTTTTTTTTTCGCATTAATCGGTCTGATTTAAAAAAATACAGTTTTGGTAGGTCTTTTTGGACGTAACAATACCAAATATTTTACTTTTTTATTTTTTGGGGTCATTAATTTATTGCAATAGGAAAAGGGCAGTGTGCTGCGTGGTTTTGTTTTTTACTTTTTTTGTGTTTAATAACGGTTTTCTTTTTTCCCTTTTTTTTTTTTACCAATTTCACTTGTCAAATGGAACTTGACTTCAGCAAACAGTGGATCACTTTCACACAGAAAATAAATGTCTATACGTTATGTGTGGGGAACTGCCATCACCATGATATTTGCACTAGGGGTGGGTGAATCCAGACAGTCCCAAGCTTATAATTTTTGGGGGAAACCATCAATGCCCCTTTTGCGCTGCAGGGTGCTCCAATAGGCTTCCCCCTTTCCCCTTATTTTCCCCCAAAAAGCTTTTGGCCAAGATTAAAGGGGTTTTCCACATACATTTTCTTACCTCAAAATCCGTTTTCTTGGTTTCATTTTGAATTCAGGGGTGGGTTTATGCAATCCACCACAATAAATTCCTACTAAAACTTAACTTTTAATATCATATTAGTAAAAAATACTCGTAAATATCCAAAACACAAACCCCTATATACAGTGTAGATCCAATTTGTCACCTAAATTACACTCAGAAGTATTCCCTTAGCGGAGTAACTGCCCCAATAAGGGCGACCCCGCAAAACTAAACGAAACGTGGACCCCACTGATGAGTCTAGGTAACGACGAAACGCGTTTGGCGGATCTGTATAGTAGTGTTGGATGGAGGTATCTATATAAGGATACTGGAGGTATCTATACTAGAATACTGTTTGTTCGTCTATTTCTATTCATATGCTTATACATAAGAGATATTTAGTATATGTATATATTTAATAATAAGATCACATATCACAGATATCTATATGTTAAGATAGAGAGTTGGCATATATGTGTATCTTCATAAGTATTAGTTTTGCGGGGTCAACCCTTATTGGGGCAGTTACTTCGCTAAGGGAATTAATTCTGAGTGTAATTTAGGTGACAAAAAATTGGAACTACACTGTATATAGGGGTTTGTGTTTTGGATATTTACGAGTATTTTTTAGTAATATGATATTAAAAGTTAAGTTTTAGTAGGAATTTTTTTGTGGTGGATTGCATTATTAGCTTTAATTCCTATGTATTTTGGGATATTGGTGGATCAGGGGTGTGTTTACTGGCTTTTTTGAGGCTGCAGTAGAAGACAGATCTGTAGCTATAGCGACCAGCACTGGCAGCCTATCAGGAGAGATCAAACAGGTCTGTAGCTATAGTGACCTGAGGAGCTGATGCAGCCTATACAAGAGGGGATATCTAGGAATAGGTAGGGCACAGTTAATGGACACATCGCAAAGTGACTTGTTTTTGCAAGATCTTTAACATAAAAGCAATCCTTATAGTGAGACAACCCCTTTAAGGAGCTAATCTATGGCAAGCTGAGCAATCGGCGCTTGTTGCCAATAGCGTCAGCTGTAATATACGAACAGAGCCTTCACGATTTCCAGGATGTACCGGTACATCCTTTTGCGTTAAAGGGGTCATGTTATTGTTTTTTGGGGTTTTTTTTATTCGTGAAATAGTCAAAAGTTTTTTTGAACTTTTAATTCCTCTTTTTTTAACTTAATAATTTTTTACTTGGAAATATTCTGTGGAAAATACATGGCAGTGTTATTTGTGCACTATGTGGTCAAGTATTAGGATGAACTATTTGAATACAGAGTGCGTATAATTCTGTATTTAAGACTAAAACAAAGCCCAGAGACCTAGTTAACAATTTCCTTTGAGCTCCCTTTAGTGCTAAAATTTTTTAAAAAAGTAAAAAAAATGAGGAATTAAAAGTTCAAAACAACCCTTACACCATTTTACGAATCAAAAAAAGAAAAACAATAAAAAATAAATAAACATAATGGGAAACGCCGCATCTGTAAGGCTATGTCTGCACAGCACTGAATTCTTGTTGGATTTTCTTCTCATTCAGTATTTAGAATCTGCTGTAAATCTGACTGTATTCAGCGCTGTGTAAACTTCAATAGAAAATCCGCCGGACACCTGTTGAATTCCCATACAGCCCATGTATGGGGCCAGCGGGGAATCTGAAAACATTGCTGTGTAGACATAGACTTAGGGAGACATGTATGATCGAGTTTTTCACCCTTTTCTGGCGTAAAATGCGACTAAGTGAGTCGGCTACAATGTCTAATGCACCTAATGAATGTGTTAGGCGCATTGCTCATAAGACTCGATACTTTCTAATGCGCCTAACATGAGGGGGTGTTCTGGGGGCATTGCAACACACTCGTAATATTAGACACATATATGAATGTGGTTCGGCAAAACTAGGCGCAGGCAAAACTCGGACAAGCAGATATATCTCAATGTGGTCTGCCTGAACATGAGGAGTCTAACTTGATCTAGATTTGATTTTAGGGTAAAAAATGTCCAATATTTCTCAACTTCCACCAGTGCAATAATAAAAAGGGATTTATGATAATTATCAAACTATCATAAAAATTATCATATAAAATTAATATAAAAATTTTAAATATCCCAAAAATATAAAAAATATCTCCTATAAAATGTAAATTAATAGAATCTAAAACTAATTTTACATTAAATAACCCACTGATGAGGTTGTTCAGACTTTTTAATTTTTACTACATTAAATTTGAAATTGATTTTTTCTGCTCTCACCCTTTATTCTACATACAGCAAGAGCCAGCACAGCACAAGTCTGGCTGGGACTTGTGGTCCACCAAGTAAGATCGGTACCATAGTTTCTATTCTCTGACATGCTATTCTAATGACTTTTATTTCCAGCCTGTCTATAGCCTTTATACATTTGGTGTATTACTATGCGCCAAACACACAGACGAGGCGCGATGCACTTTAGACACCATTTATAATCACACAAATACCACTTTCATACATTCAGGCGCATTATACACTGAAAATGAGACTCGATAATTCACTTTGATGCGCCTTCCTTCATACATGTCTCACTTAACCCCTTACGGACCAAGCCAGTTTTGGCCTTCCTAACACAGCCCTATTTTTGAAATCTGGCATGTGTCACTTTATGTGAGAATAACTTTTTGACACTTTTACCTATTCATGTGATTCAGAGATTGTTTTCTCGTGACACATTGTGCTTTAAGTTAGTTAGAAATGTTGGGCCATACAATCCTTATTTGTTTGTGAAAAATATCAAAATTTCGTGAAAGGGGGGCGTGGCTTGCTATGCATGTGTCTGGACGCTAGAATTTGAGCTCCATCTAAGGCCTCTCTAAAAGAGGGGATAATCTACCCAGAATGAGCCCGAGGAAAGCCAAAAAGAAGCCCCAGGAACATCTCCAGCCTCAGGACACAGGAGTGCCCATCTCCAATTTCTTCCTGCGGCTTGCTGACCTCCAGTCAGCATCGGCAGATACCTCCCCTGTTTGGGCGCCATCTTTCCCGGCATCGGGACCCCCGAAGCGCTCGCTGCTGAAGACAATCCGGCGGCTTACCTGCGCTCCAGCACAGCGCGACGGGAGGCAAGAGAGAAGCGGCAGGTCACGGCCGCTCTTGCTGGAGAGTTGGCGGCGGGAGGCGAGGAGAGAGGTGAGCGGCAGACGGGGACAGCTCCACGTGGTCGGACGCCATCTTCCCCGGCGCCGGGTTCAACGCGGCGCTCACCCGCTGAGGAAAAGATCCCGGCAGCGCACCTCCGCTCACATACAGCTGGGAAGGAACCGAGGGAGAGACTCCAGACTGCGGCCGCAGCGACAGGAGGGTCGGTGGCAGACAGCGTGGACCAAGGTGAGCGGCAGGCAGTGACAGCTCCATGTGGCCGGTCGCCATTTTCTCCCATAACACCACAGCCAGCAGTAACCCCTGCAGTGCCAGAACGGCAGCTTGTCCAAAACCAGCACACTGCAGGGCTGGGAGAGAGAGGAGGCTCAGCATAACACTCTCCTGCTCATACTGTGAACCTTCAGACCCCAGGCTTACCTAAACCAGCAGAGAGTCCCTTTATGAATCTAGCCTGGGTCACCTCACCATTGGCCTCCTTCAAAGATTCATTGGAGACCCAAGCCACGCCTGTGTTCCCAAAGATCAGCAGTCCTGACCGCAATAGCCCTATACCACCAACTATGGAGTCAGTAAGGGATCCGCTGGAGGACCTCTGCATGATTTCGCAGTCTTCTTCTGCATCTGACCCCCTAGCTGCCATCCCTGGGCCGCCCTCGCCACGGGACACCTGGTCGCCCACTAATATCCCCGACCCTGAGGCCTCATAATAAGGAAGCACGAATGTGGCTTCACCTATACCCAGAGAAGAGGCTTTGTTGGCCCTGAAGGGACACCCAGAACTACAGGCTCTGCTGTCGCTGCTGCCTACAAAAAGCGATCTAGCTGCGCTCACGTCAGACATGAAGAAAGAGTGGCAAGCTGATCTGCAACCAGTAAAATCCGACATATCATCTCTGCAAACAAGAGTCCGAGACCTTGAAACGTTTAAAGACTCTGTCCAACATACAATGGCAGACCTGCAATCTTCTATCAATGCTCAGAAAGATGCGCACCAAGCTCTGCTTGACCATATGGACGACTTGGAAAATAGAAGCAGGAGGAACAACGTCCGGATCAGGGGTCTTCCAGAATCCATAAAAACGCAGGACCTGACAGCATCTTTAACCAAGCTTTCATCCTCCTTCTTGGCAAAGAACCAGACAACCACATTGAAATAGATAGGGCGCACAGGGCTTTGAAACCGCAGACCCAGGACCCCGCCCGCCCTCGTGATGTGAGATGCCGGGTCCACTATTACTCGGTGAAGGATCAAATTATGAGAAAAGCGAGACTCACACAGAACCTAACCTATGAGGGCCATAAGCTGTCCATCTTCCCGGATCTCTCAAGACGTACCCTGCGACTTTGTGCAACACTCAAGCCCCTCCTGGCAATTCTGCAACAGCGCCACATACCCTACCGCTGGGGATTTCTGTTTGCGCTTCATGTGCGCCGAGGAGAGGAGAACATCACCTTCCGCACGCCGGCGGACTTGCCGAGTTTCCTGTCAGCTCTGTACTTGCCCAGGGTCTCTTTGCCCGAGTGGGAGACCATGGCAGCACCATCTACGACTGCTGGCTTCTCGATGCCTATTCTACTACCCAACAGAACTGTACCCTCGGGATCGCCAAGGCCGCAGCGACCTCGGAGGGCGCCAAGGAGCGACACGGACTCGGAAACAGCGGCCGGGGCCATAGACTGAGGCACTGATCCATTGCTATATGAGGTTTCTTTACAATGTGTCGTTAACCAATACGCTTGATTTCTTTACATTAATAAGAGTGCGACCTTTCCCTTAATATCTCCTTATACCCCTCTCTCTCCCCTCCCTTCCCTCCCACCCCCACTTTTTTTTTTTTTCTTTCTCTCCTCCCCCCCTACCCTCTTCCGCCCTCCTGTTTCCTCACTCCTTATCGAGCTGTGACTACCTGAGTTCCGGGTTGACCGGACTGTGGGGGCAATCTGACCTGACCCCGGGGGTAGAGGACGGTGGTTAAATTTGGCCCGATGCCGGGCCGGCCGCCATGTTGGTCAATCCGCCAAAATGCCCGAGGGACTAATCAGCTCTCGTCACCCCATAGGCGGGTTGCTCCCGGGGTTCCTTTTATTTTGGGCGGATAGCGCCCAAAGACAGATCGAATATCGCCCCTCTGTTTCCCCTCTGGTTTGAATGAGCTTCAGGAATTAGTGTTTTAAAAAAAATTGTATGTATTAAATAGGTCCGATTCAATTTATTATTTTTAAATGTTTTTAATGTCTGTTATTTATAATTATATTGACATCATACTTGTTATTCTTCTTCCATTGATATAATATGAATTTCTTCTAAGTATTGTTATAGATTACGGTGTAATATTTGTTTTCTACAATGTTTCAATCTGTACCCATTGTGATGTCATAGTCTCACTTTCATTTGGCGGTTCCTTTATAACCGCTGCACGTGCACTTTCGTTTGTACCTGAGGAAGCCGGTTTGGAATTCCTGTGAAACGCGTTGTTTTACTTATCTAAAATAAACTAAGACACCACTCTAGTGGTTTAACTTACCCAGGTGTTCTTAGATTTATCTTCTCCGAGCGCTAGTATTTCTCCTCTTGCGATAGAACTTGTATTTCTGCCGTGGATCCTCAGCGCAGAGTGTATCCATGAGTACGGAGAGTCCTACGGCTGCTGACTGACGGGGAACCTGAGGCTACATCGATACATCGATATATGCTGGATATATGTGTTGTACCATTCTGTACAACTCTAAAAGGTGAGCGGCCCATAATACACCTTTGGGAGCTGTTGTTTGTTTTTTATTCCACTTGATTGCGCTCTCCCTTATATCCTCTGTAGCGATATCACTACCTGTTCCACTGTATAAGTGTACATAGAGGATTGGAGGCTGCAACTTTGAAGATGGAATATATTAATCAGAGACATCTTATGCGTGACCAACTGATGGAGAAACTCCTTGCAGGTTTATCCACGAAAGCTCAGGGGGGAATTTTTTATCTGTTGAGTTGAAAATTTTTACCGAAGAAGAGAATAAATCCTTCTATGACGTATCCAGGGCGCTGGAAAAACTTTTGATTTCAGAAAGCTCACAATTTATAGATCATAGCTTTTTATCTATATATGTAAAGGAAAGATTAATCCCTAAAGGTCTCAAAATAGTAAAATTATCTGCTTATGGTGCAAAAGACATGAGCTTTGAAAAAAACTGGTCTAATATTTTAGATAATTGTTCACTTTTGCTCATGGATTTGCTTATAAATAAAAGAAAAGAAAATTGTGAAACTGTGGCTATTAAAATAGAGGAGCTTTCTAAGAATTTTTATAAGTATTCCAAACATCCTGAATTCTTTGATATAGAACAAAGGATGGTTAGTAATATTAAAAAACAATAATTTTAACTATTAATAGAAAAACATAAATTTTTTCCGGGGATGGGTTTTTTTCATCTCTTTTTTACAAAATCTATGAAGCCACTAAGGAAATTTTTCAAGTACTTCTAAAAACCCCCACATCACTCGGAGTTCCCCCAAGGATTTTAGAGAATGTAGTACAAAAAACCTCCAGTATACCAGAACTAGTGGTTAGGAGAAAAGAACGTTTATACAATCAGACTAATAATGATAGGAGAAAAAGACTCTCCTCCTCGGATTATATTAAATCTACACGTTATTTCCACAATAGCAATTCTTTTAGGAAAACATCAGTAACGTCCAAACCCCAAAAAAATAAAAACAAGATAAAAAGTATTTTTTCTGTTGATAATCCAAAAACTACCACTAGTTTTTTACCAAATCAGAAGGGAGATAAAAAACAGATTTAGCTAATCACTCACTTATCTCCAATGATTCAGTATATCTATCCCCACCGACACCCTCACTAGGAGTCACAAATTTCACTTTCACTGATCACAATATTGGCTTAACAGAAGATAATTTAATTTTCTCTGGATCCTCTACGATCAATTCCACACTTCCCTTGTTCAAAATTCCAAAAGGTGTTTTCTCAAATACAAAAAAAAAAGAGAGGGGGATAAAGTTATCTTTTTTTAGAGATAAACCCAACACCCAAACTTAACCATGGAACACTTGTAGAGGAATTTCGGGAAAAGATTTACCTCGCCCAGAAAAAAAAAAAATTTTCAGGGGGGGTTTAGAGGGGACGAAGTCGCCTTAATTTTAAATCTCGAAAATAAAAAAAAGAAAAAAAGCCCCTTTAGATACGTCGGGGGTTTTAAAAATTTTTCAATCTATCCAGTTATACTTTAAAATAAAAACTGAAATCAGTTTTCTTCAAAAAGGGGACTAAATTTTTTGCCCTGATAAAAATAGATCATTTCACATTTTTAAAGTATACATAAATTTTGTCCGCAAATAACCTTTAAATCGTCCTTTTTTAAAACAAAAAAAAAAATTTTGGGGACACAGAAAAAAAAAACAAAAGACATTTGATTTAGACCAACAGTCCCCTCTAGATCGTCTTTAGTATTAAAAAAGGGGAAAAACCTTTTGTAAACCCAAAAAAGTCCAAATTTTACCCGGTTTGGTTCAAAAAGGTAGTCAAAAATTGGAGTGTTTTAGGGTTTAAATTAAAAAGATCTTCGTTCTCTAAAAACAAAACCTTTATTCTTTTTCAATTATTAAAAAGAAAAAATTATCCAAAAAAAAACCCCTTTAAAAAATGAAGAGATCGTTTTTCGTCCTGCTGACAAAGGGGGTGGGATTGTGGTATTTAAAATTTTCTGAATATTTAAAAAAAATCCCAAGGATACTACGATCCTTTTATTTTAGAAATTGGTCACAGAAATTTCCCCTTATGCAACAAAAAAAAAATACTTTTGAATCTTTTTTAAATAATCTGTGGATATTAGTTTTAAGAAAAAAAAAAAAAAAATTTTTGTGGAATCCATCCCCCAAGTGTACCACATTTTTATTATTTCCCCAAAGTTAAAAGGCCCCCTTTAAAACCCTCCAGGAAGGCCGTTTTATTTCGGGTTTTAATTCTATTCTTTTAATTTGGTCACATTATTTAGTTTTTTAATTTTAAACCTTTTTGTGAGTAATCTACCTTTTTTTTTTTAAAAATTTTTCCGATAGTTTTTTTACGAGATTTGATGGTTTTTCCATGGGAAGATAAAATTGTCATTTGTTCCCTCTGGTGTAAATTCACTTTTTTCAAACATAAGACAGATTTAGGTTTTACAGCAGCTCAATTTTTATGGGATAGAAAACTAAAATTTTCCCTATACCTTTTAAAAAAAATTTTTAATGGAAGGTTTAAGCTCATTCTAAAAATAATTTTTTTTTGGGAATTCCACCTCCCACTACCACCAAAAAAATTTGGGGGACTGCCAGGGGAAAAACCCGAGTGGCGCCATCCTACGTAATCTTTTTATGGGCCATTTTGAGTTCCACAACAAATTTATCTATTTTAACCCATGTTTTTCTAATATTTTTTTTTATTAAAGCGTTATATAGATGCCCTGTTTTTTTTTTTGGCGTGGGTCCCAGTAGAATTTTTGAAACTTTTTTTTACTTTCTTAACCAAAACCCTTGTGGGAAAGCTTCACCAGACACATAAAAATTTAAAGAAAATTGTCTTTTAGGTTTGCTTATATATGTAGAAAATTCTGTTATAAAATCAAAGAATGCATTTAAATCTTGTGACTCTAATGGGTACCTTCAATTCTCTAGCAACCATTACCGGAAGTGGGTACGTAATATACCCTATGGCCAGTTCAGGAGAATCAGAAAAAAATTGTACGAGTGAAGAAATATTTGAAAAAACAGGAAAATTATTTTCTAAAAAATTTTAGGGAAAAAGGTTTTCCTGGAATTAAAAAAGACGCAAAAAGAAAAAGCTCTTTCCATACCCAACAAGATTACTTTGTTTAATAAAACCAAAAAAAAGAAAAGTAAGAATACTGTAAAATTTTAAAAAACAATAATAAACAAAAAATAATTTTAATTTTATCACCACTTTTAATACTTATCATCAGGACATCTAAATTTTTAAAAGAAAACATGGGGAAAATACTATACTTGACCCTTTTTCTAAAACCTATTCTTCCTGCTAAACCAAAAATTCCCTTATAAGAGCAAAAACAATTAAAAAATATTTTGCCCTTCCGTTTAAAAAAACTTAAGCAGAAGAACCTGGTGCCTAAGGGGGCCCCTGGTCCTATGGGTTTTTAGGGATGTAAACATCCTGCCTGTAAATGTTGCTTTTATTATTATTCAAAGTGATACATTTCTTTTCACGGTTACTGGGGGCATTCAAAAATTAAAACAATTTTGGCTTGCAATAGAAACTTTGTTGTATATTTAATAACTTCCCCACTGGGGTTTTTGCAATATATTGGCAAAACCATATAAAAATTATCCAAACGTTTAAAAATCACGGTATAACTCGACACAATAAATTGATACACTTTTTGCCTAAACATTTTTTCTAGTACAACAAACGAAACTTTTCATTTAATATTCACCGATTAAAACAAACCCCTTAAAATACCCTAATAGAGGAACAGGTTCTGATAGGGGGGAGATTTATTGGATCTTCAACTGAACAGGTTCCAAGGGTTTTGAATGAGCTTCAGGAATTGGGGTTTTAAAAAAATTTTGTATGTTTTAAAAAAGGTCCGTTTCAATTTTTTTTTTTTTAAAAGTTTTTAATGTCTGTTATGATAATTAAGTGACATCCTACTTGTTATTCTTCTTCCTTGTTTATAATATGAATTTCTTCTAATATTGTTATAGATTAGGGGTGAAAATATTTTTTTTTTAAACAAGTTTCAATTTTTTTAACCCATTGTGTGTCTAGCTCACTTTCATTTGGCGGTTCCTTTAAAAAACCGCACACGTGCCTTTCGTTTGTCCCCGGGGAAAACCCGGGTTTTGGAAGCCGGGAAACGCTTTTGTTTTACTTATCAAAATAACAAGACACCACTCTAGGGGTTTTTTAATTACCCAGGTGTTTTTAGATTTATCTTCTCCGAGCGTTTAAGTATTTCTCCTCTTGCGATAAAATTTTGTTTTTTCTGGGGGGGAATCCTCAGGGGGGGCCAGAGTGTATCCTGAGTAACGGAAGTCCTACGGCTGCTGACTGACGGGGAACCCTGAGGCTACATCGATACTCGATATATGCTGGTATATGTGTTGTACCTTCTGTACAACCAAAAAGGGGGGAGGGGCCCCATAATACCCCTTTTGGGGGAGCTGTTGTTTGTTTTTTATTCCACTTGATTGCGCTCTCCCTTATATCCTCTGTAGCGATATCACACCCTCTGTTTCCCCTGTCGCACGGGGAACCGCAGACCTCACAATCTCCCTATACAACATGTAGCCTTCTCGTCATCATTCCTCAGTTATTTTTATTTTTAACTTCCCCGTCTACTTGAAACTCCCTTTTTCATTGGCCCTTTGTTTTGGGACGATAGTATACCTTTTTTTACGAACTCTACTTTTCCCTATTAGCTTACTAGACCGAGCATGGGGAAGACACAGTGCCACTCTCTCTGAAGATTGGCTTTTTTTTTTGTTTGTGTTCCAAAAACATGTTCATGTTTTTTTTCGGGGGAAATGTTTTTTGGGGTTCTGGTGAGGGGGGCAAGAGGGCACATATGCCTTACCATGGGAGAATTTGAAAAAAACTCCCCCCTTAATGTTAAGGGATAAAAAATCCCGAGAAAGGGGTCCCAAATATATATTCTATGCATAAGCAAAGTCTCACATTCCTGTGTCCGGAGACGCACTTCCCCCAAAAAGGGAAGGTCCCCATTTTAATAAAAAAATCTTCCCTGTTGGGGTTCCATTTTAGTAGCTCGATAGCTAAAAAGAAAGGGGTGGCAATATTTTTTCCCCAAGTCCTTATGCCAAAAATTATAGAACCCCAGGGAAAGTTTAAAAGGCCCTTTTCTTTTTTGTCAATGTCCCTTTTGAGCACCATACACCTTAGCAATATCTATGCCCCAAACCCGGGTCAGCTTTTCCCTTTTTAGCCAGGACTTTGATGAATTAAATGTTTTTTTTCCCAGGGGGCGGTGGGATGTGAGACTTTTTTCTCACACTTTACCAAGAAATTGACTCTCATCCGAAATCTATCTCCCCCACAGTAAACTAACAAAATAGGAATTTCTCCAGGAAAAGCAAATAAGCAGTTGGGGCTGGACCCTCCACCCGTGATAACTTTTTATTCTTTTCCCCATAATATGTTTCAGGCCGACTAGACATATTTTTCCTGCGCCCCCTTTCCTTTTGCCATGTGGTCCGGACCGAATTGGTAACTCTTTTTTGTGGATCACCCCCCTGTCCATTGTGAGATAGTTTTACCCAACGCGTTGTAAGGTTTTTAATGGAGACAAACGAAGTCTCAAAAGGAAGAGAATTTTTGCCCTTTAAAGATTGAAAACAAACCCCTACAAAATTTCATAAAGATCATATGCTGGGGGGGCCATACTGCGCCCCAGATCAAATGGGGGAACACTGAAGTGCGTCCCCTTAGGGGCGTCCTGATAAAAAAAATGGTCAAAAAAAGTGCCCCTGCCAAATTTGAGAAAAATTCTTTATCCCTAGTCATTTGGAAGTTAAACATAAATTTTTCAATAGGGGGGGAGACCCAAGGCCCAAAGCGATAGTCTGAGATTAAACAATTTTTGGATCAGAAAAAATGGCTATAAACAATATGTGTGCAAAAAATTTTTATGAGTGGGGGTAACAAACCGGGGGGTGCTGGCGAGAGCCCTGAGATAAGAGGCAGCACTGTTTATTCCAGCGATTAAATTGGCAGTAGGGGGGCAGGGACCCCCACCCAACTCCAACTTATTAGACACGTTCAGGGATTTCTACCAAATTTATATAATTTGCTGGATCCGGTTTCCAAGACCCGTCCGCTCACACTAGAACGATTTCTTTCTGATACAGCATTACCTAAGCTCCCTCCAGACAGATTGAAAGATCTGGAAGGGGGCCTTTTTTCCAAGAGGAACTCAAACAAGGGGATTAACCTTAGCCGGCTGGAAAAAACCATGGGGGCCGGATGGGTTTACCGCCCAAATCAATAAAGACCCTGGCGCCCGGGAAATGGCTCCTTCTCTCTTAGGTCATTCAATTTCAGCAGGATTTTCCCTTTTCCTTTTTAGAATTTTTTTTTTCAAAGAAGAAAAAAGCTTTATTTTTAAACCCCGGGGAAAAAACCCCTTTTTAAAGAAAAAAAAGGGGGGGTTGAAAGACCTTTGGGGGGTTTTTAAAAATTGGCCCCCGTTTTTATAAGCCCAAAATTTCCTTCCCCCCCCGAACCCCCCCCTTTGGGGAAAAAAACCCCCAATTTTGAAATTTTTGCCCCAAAAAAAACCCCCCCTTTAACTTAAAAAAAATTTAAAAAAACCAGGGTTTTTCGTTTTTTTGGGGGGGCTGGTACCTCCTGCCCCCCCCCGGTTGGGGGGCCTTTTTGTCCCCTTTTTTAAAGAAAGGGGGGAAAAGAGTTAATTTTCACCCGAAAACGGGGAAAATTTTTTGGGCACGCTGTTTTTTTTGCACCAAGCCAGTTTTCAAAAAAGGCCCTTTTGTTCTGCTTTCTTGTGTGGGGAAGGCATTTGACAGGGGGGGACTGGATTTTTTCGAGAATCGGTATTGGGGGGATGGGTTTGGGGCCCATCAGCTCCAACGAATTTGGGCTTTTAACAGGCCCCACCGGGCAAATAAAAAAAAACGGCCTCTGTCCGCCCCCTTTCGGAAAAAAGGGGAATGGAACCGACAGGGATTTCCCTCTTTCCCCCCATTCCTGTATTGCTCGTTATGGGGGACCATGCAGGGGGTTTTTGAAGGATCCCGATATTAAAGGGTTGCGTACAAGAGCAAACAATACAAATGCCCGCTTTTGGGATACCCTTTTGCTGTACCCCACCCCCCACTCATTTTTACCGCTTGATGAAGGTTCTAAATTTTCCCAGGGGGCCCCCCTTAGCCTTTAGGGTCAAATCTCTCTAAAAGCACGGATGGGGTGGTTTGGAAGACAGAATGGTGGCCTTTTTTAGACAAAAAAAAATTCCCCTTCTCCTGGACACAGCATCCTTTTAAAAACTAGGGGTCCACATTCCGGGCAACTTACATCCACCTTTGACCTGAATTTTTCCCCCTTTTTTTTTCACGATCACTTCAAAACCTATCTAAATGGGGACAGGGGATTTCTCATGGATCGGGGGATCAGCATTTTAAAGTGAATATCCCGCCTCGTCTCTTATATTTATTTCAGAAAGTACCCATTTTGTTGTCCAGATCTTTCCTGGTTCACTTGATAAGTGCCTAAGGAAATTCATTTGGGGGGAACAAACATCCCAGAAAAGCAAAAAAAACAACTCATACGACCCAAAACCCAGGGGGGCTAGCATTCCCAGGGGCATAAAGACCTTTTTCTATGTCCCTCGGGGCGGGGGGAATTTCAGATTTGGGTTTACCAACGGCGAATAAAAATATGGATCGGGCTAGAAGAATCACTCTGTAGGTCCCTTGACTGCCTTCCATGGGGGTTGCCCCTTTAGTCTTCCCAAAGCAAAGATCAGGGAGTTTTCCCTTGGTTACCCAGACCCCCCCTTCTGATAGGAGGACCTTTTCAATAATGCAAAACTTCTTCAGATGGCCCCCCCAACCCCGATTAGAGGACACCAAGGGGTTTTTTTGGTGATAAAGACCATCGGTTTTCCAAAAAAAAACCCCTTTATAGGCCTACGTTTAGGAGTTTCCGGTTGGGTCCTCCCTTTAAATCTTTTTAAAAGAAATCATTGAGGCTCTTGGCCCCTCTCCCCCTGTAGGTTGCACCTATGCAAATCCGACACTTTTACGCAATCCATAAGTTAAAACTGAGGCTTTATAAAATCTGTCGGCCCTTTTACATTATGTGTAAGTGGATTTTCCCCCCATCTCATCTCCCAACATATGCGTTGATATTCAGAACCAAACTGAAGGGCGCCCCCCTACCAACAGAGCTGGGAAATTAAAATCCAGTGTACAATCGCGAAGGGGGGGGGGCCGGGATCAGGCGCACATTTTCTGTCCCCCAACTAGTCTCCGTCGGTTACAGGAATTTAAATTTTAAAAAAGTCTCTCAAAAGGTACAGAGTACCTATGCTATTTTCATAATATCTATCCTTCGGTTTTTTTCCGAATTGTTGGAGATGCAACCGGCAATGGGCACAAAGTCACAATTGGTGGCAATGTCGGCATCATATTTTTTTTTTTGGGGCAAAGTAATCTGCGTCATTAAAAAAAAAATTCTGGAATACAGTTCAGAAGACCCCAAAAACCCTTTTTTTTTGTCCCCTGATCCCATGGCAACCCCTGCTTTAAAAGGGGGGGCTTTAAAAATCTTTATTTGTTTGCCGCCCAAAAAAAATTTAAAAACCCCCCAGATAAAGCACCCCCATTCGTCACTATCTGATGATTCAAAGAAATTTTTTTCTCCAGAGAAATGGAGGAACTTGAGCTGACAATGCTCAAATGTCGGATAGTATTTTTAGGGGTCTGGGGGGAAAGGATATCTTTCACGGGGTTCGCCGGATGTATCTGTATTTGTGAGATAAAATGAGGGGGGGTATATTCAGGGGGTTTCCCTTCTTGGAATGTTTCCCCTTCTAGTATCCTCACTGTCTCCCCCTTTCCATGTCTAATGCACATACAGCCTGACTTGCCCCCCCGGGCCTCTGAGACAATCCCCTGTCAAAAACCCCTTTCTGGTTTTTTTTTTGTTTTAATTTGTCGTTTTTTAAAAACTATTTGACTCCAGGGATTAAAGCCATTTTTTATAAAAAGATGCGTATGATGAGGTCTTTCGAAGTTTGGGTAAGGCTCCTTTTCTTTATGCATATCATTTTTTTGTCATGTTTCCTATGTCTATAAATGGATGTGCCGATTTTCTTAAATGTGTAGCTGATGTCATACGGATTTGCAATAAAGATTGTTAATGCAACAACAACAAAAAATTAGTAAAAATTTTGGGAAAAAAAATGTTATTTTGAAAGTACCAAAATTTTCGCTGAAAAGACATTTTAATTATTAAAACAAAATATTTTTAATTTGTTTAAACCATATGCTACTATAGGTTGGCATCATTTTTAAAAATGTTTTTTTTTTCAACACGGGGGGCTTAGAAACTTAGAGCGACTGTATGCACGGGTTTTCGCCTTTTTTTTGGCGTACATGGCCCCTCCCCACCCCGAACCCCGCGTGGGGACACGGGGTCAGTGTTAGGGCGTTTTCCCCCATTTTCAGTCGCCCCGCATGAAGGGGCGGGAGGGGGCGCGGTGTGGGCGCGGGGTAGGCTTTTCCGGGGGGGAAACGGGCGGCTCAAAAAAACCCAAGGCATGTACGATGGCGGGGTGGGCAAAGCGAGGCGCGGCAGCGCTGGGGCATCTCAACGGCAGACCAGGTCTTTTTTGGTTAAATGCTCCGGCGGGGGGCAAAGTGAAGCGGATCGGAAATGCGAGGAAGCGGATCGAAGACGCGACAGAAATCCGGCGCTCCGCCCCGTGGCAGGGTATGTTTCCCCGAAAAAATCGCCTTTTTAAAGGCGGGAAAACAGTTCAGAAAAGACCCTGAACTAAAAATAAACATAAAAAAAAAAACACTTTCCAAACTCTGAGAACAGGCACAATTTCAAGAATTATGATATTGAAATTGCCGGAAATACAAGTAATTCAATTGAAACCTATTCTCATTGTCGGCATATCAAAACCATTCTAGAATAGGAGCGACAATGTCATTATTATAACCTATGGGAGGAGAATTGGACACATCAGTAATGGAGCGACAATGTCATTATATCTATGGAGAAAAATTGACCTATCTCATTCAAAGCGGACAGTTCTAAAATACAGTAACATGCCAGAAACGAGCTGATTGGTTGAGCGGCGGGGCTCGTCCGCATTAGACAATCACGCGCGACGTTTCTTTCTCATTTGAGTTCTATGGGGAAAAGAATATTTGATCGCGGTCTTGTGATTGGCTAGTTAAAAGAGGCCGTATATTTGGCCAATGGTGAGAGCGACGACGCTCCTATGGGTTATTCTAATGCAATCTGAAATAAACTGTACATGGCACGAAATCAAAATTATAACACATAAAAATGTGCATTGTACCGATGTGTATAATAAAACGAATGATAAAGGTATTGGGTAACAAAAAAAATATTAATCAATAAAATCATGTTTATTTCTTTATTTTCGTTGCACCCATACTATTGATCCTTGGCTAACGAAAAATAAAGAAATAAACATGATTTTATTGAATTAATATTTTTTTCGTTACCCCATTTATTATCATTTTATATACACATCGGACCACTTCTGTAGTGTTATAATTTGATTTCGGCCGTGTACAGTTTTTTTCAGATTGCATTAGAAAACCCATAGGAGCGTTGCTCGCTGCCCCCATTGGTCCAAATAACGGCGCCTCTTTTAACTTAGCAATCACAGAGCGCGCTCAGAATTTCTTTTCCCCATAGAACTCTATGAGAAAGTAGCTCGCGCTCTGATTGGCTAAGTTTGGACGAGCCCCCGCCGCTTCAACCAATCAGCTCGTTTCTGCATTTTTACTGTATTTTGAACTGTCCCGCCTTTGAATATGATTGGTCAATTTTTCTCCATAGGATATAATGGGACATTGTCGCTCCTATTCTGATTGCTCAATTCTCCTCCATAGGTTATAATGGGACATTGTCGCTCCTATTCTGATTGGCTGGTTTATGCCGACCAATGAGAATAGCTTAAACAATTTGAATTACTGTATTTCCCGGCGATTCTCTCTATTGCAAGTCCCTATGTAACGCGGTCTCGGCGACAAACGCGTTGTTCGGGTTTTTAACTGCTTTATTTGTAAAGAAGGGTTTCTGCTCTTTATCTGATATGTTTGACACTTAATAAAAAAACATTTTTTATTAATACTTCATGCTGCACGGCGCTGATGCCGAGATTTCAGTGCGCCCATCTCTCCATAGACTATAATGGGAGAAGTAGCTCGCGCTCTGATTGGCTGGGATAGCCAAGCACCCGCTAGCTCAGCCAATCAGCTCTTTTCTGTCTTTTTACTGTATTTTGAATTATCCCGCAGTGGATTCTGATTGGTCTAAACTTCCCCATAGTCTATAATGGGTCCTTGTCGCTCCTATTCTGATTGGTCAATAATTCTCCATAGGCTAGAATGGGTCTCTGTCGCTCCTATCCTGATTGGCTGAGCTAGCCAAGTCCCCGGTAGCTTAACCAATCAGCTCTTTTCAGCATTTTTGATGTATTTTGAACTATCCCGCCGTGGATTCTGATTGGTCTAAACTTCCCATAGGTTTTAATGTGTTCACTGTCACTCCTATTCTGATTGGCTGGCTTCTGTCGACCAATCAGAATAGCTTTCAGAATTTGAATTACTGTATTTCCGGCAATTTCCAATATACTAATTCTTGAATTTGGATATTGGAAAGTGATTTTGTTTTATGTATTTTTTATTTTTTAGGTTTCAGCTCTTTTCCTGAGAATGTTGAACGCCTTTATAAAGCGATTTTTGATTCATACTTCGCACCGACATCTGGAATGATTTGTCGCTGTTCCAGCCTGTCTCGCATCGGAACTGTTTTTCGGCGCAGTCCCGCACGGCGCCATGTCCCCGCACTGAGCCCCACACACACTGGCGAGGCGCAGGGAACTTATCCCCGCATGTATGAGTGCGCTACCTCGGCGGCGAATCATGGCGCAGCGCCGCTATTGCGCCTCGTCACCGCACTGCCCTAACACACTGGCAGGCGCGGCAGACTTTCCCCGCATGTATGACCGCAATCCATTCGCGCGATCCAGCGCAACGCCGCACTGCGCCTCGGACCCGCACTGCGCCTAACACACTGGCCAGGCGCGGCAGACTTTTCCCCGCATGTATGACCGCACTACCTCCGGCGCCGAATCCCAGGCGCAGCGCCGCACTGCGCCTCGGACCCGCACTGCGCCTAAAACACAGGCGAGGCGCGGCGGACTTTACATTGCATGTATGAGCGCCCCCCGGCCCGACATAAATCAGGTGCAGATTCCGCCGGAAAACTGGCGGAAAGGTGCGCCCCGACCCGTCGGGATTCATTCATGTGGCCCTTAGTAGTAATTTCTCACATTTTCAAGAAAATTAGCAATATACATTTTTTTAGGGACCAGTCCAGTTCTGACGTGGCTTTAAGGGGCCTGCATGTTAGATACCCCCATAAATCACTCTATGTAAGAATCTAGACCCCTTAAAGTATTTACAACAGTGTTTAGAAAGTTTGTTAACCCTTTAGGTATTTCACAGAAATTAAAGCAAAGTGGAGGTGTTCTCATATCAAATTGTGAGCCAGTGGGCTTTTGTGCGCACTAACTAAATAAGGACAGCTGGTCTGTGTTATGATTAAGAGGAATTGGGCATGCTATCTCGTTAATCCGTCTTTCCATGCGGGCGGTTAAATATTTATAACCATATCCTCCAAACTAGTTGTTAACAAGTCGGTCATTGCCCGGTCCTCCTGTTCGTGCGGCCAGCGGTTCCTCTCCCAGTAATTGCTGCTCCAGATACCAGGGTGTCAGTCCAAAACAAGTTTGGAAAGTTTGTTTAGCACTTGATGGTAGGTATGGTATGACCACTCCCCATGTTTGGAAAAACCGCTCTACCTTCTTTTCTTTGTGTTGAGCAGCCTCCACCCAATCCATACGCAGTAAGAAAAGGCACTTTTCTAAAAATTTTTAAAAGTTGGACCAGTAGATTGGAGCCACACCTGTAATATAGCCTTTCTGGCCAACGCTGCCAGAACATGTAGCAAGCGGGTCTTTCTAAGTGTGCGATCAGAAACCTCCTCCCTTCCACATCCAAAAAGCGTCCATGCTGCATTAATGCGGAAATCAGTTATGAAGCAACTACATATGCAGCGTTCCACCTGCCTCCAGTAATTTTGAATTTCCGGGCATGTCCAAAGGCAGTGATAAAGGTTTGCCCCAGAGGAACCACATTTAAAGCAGTTGCTGGAGGTATATCTCCCCATTCTAAACCCCTTTATTGGCGTCAAGTACGCGTTGTGTATGACTTTGAGGTCCATTTCAATATATGGCAGATAACCCATAAATCTATGGGTTGCATTGTACGTCCATTTAGTAAAAGCGTCATGGAGCAATTTAGGTGTAGGTGATCCAAAAAAGTCAAAAAGGTATCCCCAAATCCCCTTCTTGCCAGGGTGGCACCCAGGTATGGCCAGGAAACTTTATCAAATGCCATCTCGGCCTCCAGACTTAATAGCATGGACGTCAAGTGCATCGGTTCCTGCGCTGCCAAGATCACCCCAGATGCCACAATGACATTCCGGACGGAGTGACGCCCCGAAACAAAACCCGTTTGACATGGGTGCGAAATGTCAGAGAGGAAAACTTGAAATCGATTAGCAATGATCTTGGCTAATAATTTGTAATCGTGATTAAGTAAGGAAATGGGTCTGTATGATGTCAATAGAGAGGGATCTTTATTAGGTTTCAGAAGTAAAGTGGTCTTTGAATCAAAAAAAGGACTCTATCACACGGGAATGAAGGAAGATATCATTAAATAGTTGAGTGAGGTATGGTGCCGTTTAGAGTTTGAGAATCTTATAAAACTCGGCCGAAAAGCTGTCCGGCCCCGGCGCTTTCCCATTAGATGTTGTGGTGATAGCATGGCATACCTCCTCTACCGAGATCTCTCTTTCCAGATCTGAACGCTGTTCGCTCGTTATACCTGGTACACGTAGCTTATCTAAAAAGTCAGAAACCTCTATCGCGTTGTAGGGGTTAGCCCGGTACAATGTCTCATAGTAATCTATGAATGCTGTTTCTATGGCTTCCGCATCTCTAAGTATGCGGTTAGAGTTCGGACATTTAATCGACACTATGGGGCGCTGTGCTTTCCATGGTTTTGTCATTCTAGCCAATAACGTTCCCTGTCGTCCCCCTACCGGTAAAACTTATTCTGCACCACCTTAACATGCCATATGGCCTGGCCTTGTAAGAACGTCTCCAGCAGATCTCTGGCCTCCCTATATTGCTCTTTTGTTTGTGGAGTAGGAGAGGTCATATGTGCATTCTGGGCAGCTCTCAACCTGGCATGCAAAATCCTTTGGTAGACGCTTTGCATTTTGCGCTGACATAACCAATAATGTTACCCCTCAGTACAGCCTTTGCTGCCATCCACAATAAAGGGACATCATCAGCATGAATTGCGTTGTCGTTTAAATACTGCTTCCAGTGGATGCGCAGGAAGTCTCGAAATTCCTCAGAATCATACAGGTAATTAGGAAATCTCCACGTTTTAGTATTATGAGGAAAATCAGGTCTGCTGAGGGTCAACATTATGGGTGCGTGGTCTGAAATCGTTATGGGCTGGATTTCTGACTTGACCACCTCAGAACTGAGAGAGACTGACACCATCGCTAAATCAATGCGCGAAAAAGTATCGTGCACTGCCGAGTAAAATGTAAAGGTCCTGTCAGTCGGGTTGGTGGCCCTCCAGTGGTCAAAAATTTCTAAAGTATCTGTTAACAAAAGTATAGATGGGTGTGTAGCGTCCCTCTCTGAGGTAGAGCCAGACCTGTCTCATTTAGGGTTTGGTGCTAAATTATAGTCACCTAACATTATCAAGTTTGCGTGGTCCCTCTGGAGCAGGAATCCAACAACCTCTGCATAAAAAGTGTCATTCGGTTGGTTTGGCGCATAGAGATTGAATATGGTGTAAAGCTTGTGAGCTACCTGAATTTTAAGGTAAATAAAACGGCCTTCCTCATCTATGTGTTGATCCACTATTTCCTGTACTAGCCCTCTCCTAAAGTAAATGGCCACCCCTCTCGATTTGGTTTTGTAAGTGGCCACTACTGGGGGGTCCAACCACGGTGCCCGTATGGGGATATAGCTATCAGTCTTCCAATGAGTTTCCTGGAGGCAAATGATGTCTGCTTTCAATTTCTTTAGCTGTGAGAGAACCTTTCTGCGTTTTTCGGGTTTATTGAGCCCAGCTACATTCCATGAAACAATGTTTATTGTGGGGGGTACACTCCTCTTGTCCTCAGTTGTTATAACACTACTCATCCTGTGTCCCTAAAGGGGGGAACATTACCTAGAGAGCAGTTTAGAAAGTAGTAGACCATGGTGTTCCAGCCTGCACCCTGGTCTCCAGTGGCATAGAAAGGGGGGTGGCAGATCACCGCTGTACAAGGGGAGGAATCCGGACAGAACATTCCCAACCCAAACTCAAGTAATAACCATCGCATAAACAGAAATATTAGTAACCATTTATTCAAAATCACCAACATGGCAACCTAGATCTTCCATACAGCCTCTACTTGCTGTGCTAAATGGACTATACCATCTTCATTTTACCCTCTAAATATGGTATCATTCACATTATCATATCGAGATAAGTATTAAGACTCTTCCAGGACATTTCCTCCATAAATCTAAACTATAGCACTCTAGTTAATCCACACCGGCATGAAGTGCCTGGCCGCCTCCTCCGGTATTTCGTAGGTGAGTAGCTGCCCTTTTTCGTGCACCCTCAATTTTGCTGGGTATGCTAGCTGAAACCGGATATTGTGGTCGTATAAATGCTTACAGACCATGTGGAAGGCCTTCCTCTTGAGGGACACCTGAACCGAGAAATCCTGAAAAATCAGGATCCGTTCTCCTTTGACCTGCACCTCCCGCTTCTGTCTGTAGGACCGTAGGAACCGTTCCTTAATGGACCAGTTGTGGAAGCGTGCTATTACCGGCCTGGGTCTCCCCCTCTGCTCTCCTCGCGCCCCAAGTCTATGGACCCGTTCAATAATCAGAGGGTCTTGAGGGATCTCCAACTCCAACGCATGTGCCAAGTCTTTGACAAGATACGTTGACAGCTGGTCCGGGGAAACTAGCTCAGGGATGCCAACGAATCACAAATTGTTGTGTCGTTCCCTGTTTCCAGGTCTTCTAATTTAGCCTGCAGGGCCTCAATGGACGCGCCATTAGTTGTGGCGGCCTCTCCGATCCTTGCAACATCCTCCTCTACAGTAACTGCCCTGGACTCCAGGTCAGCTATCTTTTGGGAATTAGCAGTAATTTGAGAAAGGGCCGCATTTATTGAAGCCTGGATGAGGTCCAACCTTCTGTCTAGTGTTGGTAGTATTAACCTAGTAACTTCCTGTGCCAGAGTGAGGGCCTGTGTCTGAGTGTCCCCTGTGTCACAGCTCCGGCTTTGTGACCCGGAATCTGCAAGCTCCCGTTCATCGGCCTGACGCGTAAGGGAGATTGGAGCGATGTTAGAAGGTATTGGAGCTCCCAGTGGTGTGTCCTGCGCTCGCTTTGATTGCTGTACACAGTGGTGGGGCGTGATTTTGTGTTGCGTGGGTGCTTGCGCCGAGGATCGGGTGACTCTACTCGGGGTGCTTCTCGGGGTACTTTTGTGTACAAATCTATCCATACTCTCCCGCCCCTGCGCGAGAGTGGAGGAGCTGGCCGCTTCAAAGAGGAAGATGTTGTTGAAGGGGGATAGTTAC
>JAODAL010052946.1:0-25633 GCA_025379985.1 Phyllomedusa bahiana
TGGCAGCTCATGGGTGAGCTGGGTGGATGTCTCTGGGGGTGACGGTGGCTCTGGCTCGGCGCACGTCTTAAAAACCGCGGGAGGGTGCGGGCTCTTTCCCCCAAGGTCCTCTGGTGGATCAGTGCCCAGAGACACCAGGCCGTTTTGAAATTAATCTCCTGGAGCCCCGTCAACACACAGGTCGGAGCTGTGGACGGCTCAAACAAGAACCGAGCGCTGGCTGGTGCAAGAACCTTGTGCCGGGCAAGTGGGTGCGAAAAACGGGCGAAACTGCTGGCCCCCTTAAAGATCGGTAGGCTGGAGCACATCCCTCCCTCCAGTCATGAACCTTTCGTCCAAAATTTCTAAAGAGCCCCGGGGTCTTGGATTTCCCTCAAAGAAGGTCGAGATCGAGTTCGCACTTCCCCTTTCGCACCCGCTTCGCCCCGCCTGGCTGCGTTGCAGCGCAGCTCGGCCCCCCCCTCCCCGTCAACCCATCTCATGGTTGACGGGCAACACGCTGGAATTCCACCCCCACATGCCCAGCTATTGGCAGCACGCAATGCCATTACGCAGTACGAAGTGACACATGGCCTGACAAGCAGCGGTGCGGACCTCGGAGTGTTGAACCCCCAAAGAGTGGAGGCAGGTAAAGAGCTCGACCCCCTTGCCATTTTTGAAGAAGCCACCAAAATGGTCAGTGTGGACAATGCCCTTGTCAGCAGAGCATTGTGGTGATTTATTCGGAACGATCTTTGGAAACCCTTGAAACAACAGGTCCCCCAACCGGAGGAGGGGAGGGGACAAAATTTGCGGACACGGGCCTTTCTCCCCGTAAAATCCAAGTTTTTACAATTTCATGGGGTCTTCTTTGGGAGTGGTTGGGGGTCCGAGCTGTGCAAGGTGGGCATGCTCTCAGGGTGCATCATCTAAAGAAAGTCGGGCTGTGTTAAGCTGTGCCGGGGCACGAGGGGGAGGGGAGGAGGAGGGGGGAGGTATTCCTGACACCGATGTTACCGACGTCCCTGCCTTGAAAGAGGGGTTGGGGCGAATTTGAGGGGAGGAGGAAAAATGAGGGAAGATCATTTTGTAGTGCCCCTCGACCCAGAGGCTTGGGAAACAAGGGTCCATCTTCACATAGTGCTTGGATGCTCCATTTCCCCCAACATGATCCTCGCATTAAGGCCACAAATGAAAACAGTTACTGGGTGGGGACCCCCTGATCCCCGGGACAAAAAAAAACTCAGCATTTCCTTCCCCACCCCCAAATAGGAGAGTAAAATGAGGAAATGGGGACCTTGCGATTTTATCAACTGGGGCTCTGTTGCGTTGCTTACGTTCCCCAAAAATTTAGGTGGAAACAACATCACGCGACAGCATAGAGGCCAAATAGGGGAGCGGCAGCAGCAGGCAAGGTGGCGGAAGCCTAAAAGGTTTGACCTCTGGCAATCTTTGTTTACCACCTCACAACGCATGCAATGCAGGGCACACATCCAACACACAGAGATGCAGTTAATAGACATGGTGCACGACTAACTGCGTCTCAACACCGATGTTTTCTTGCATGAGTGTTTCCAACCCAATAGCTCCCCCGACTACTGGGTAACCAAAATGGACGAATGGCCCATCTAGCTCGTCACGCATAGAGGTGTTGTCCCTGCCACACAGCCACGTCATATCTGAGCGGGCCCTTCAGCACAGCTGGAGTGTCATTACAGACAAACCCATCCTGCTTTCCACAGATATGTGGATCGTTATGACTTTCATCAAATGAATCAGGCATGGATCTCTGATGATGTTGTGGCCCCCAATTGCCGAGGTCACCGATTAGTTTGCGTTCTACTCACATTCCTTTTAAACAGAAATATGCTCTTGAAAACTCTTTTTAAAATGATCCATTTCTTACTGAAATTTTTATATCACTTTTCCTCTTTATTTATTCCTCTTTTGCGTGAGGAGACTGTAAAAGACAGCAAGTTTTTCCAATGACAACACTGGTATTCCACTTACTCCACTTTAGACGTAAGATTTTCGCAATGTCAATGTTTTGAGGTCATGTTGACTGTGAGATACAGCTAAAATTATGGTCCTCTGGAACAGAAATGTTTGGCATCTAAGTGGCATATCTCCCTCAAAATTTTAATAGTGCTGAGGAGTCATATTTTATCAATTTTTTGCAGGGGTCATGTACTGTGAGATACAGCAATAATCATGGTCCTTTGAACAGAAATGTGCTTTTAAATGGCATTCCTCCTCACAATTTTTTAACAGTGGCTGAAGGTCATATTTATAATTTTTTGGGGTCATGTAGCTGTGATTGATACAGCAATAATCAAGGTCCTTATGTGGAACAGAAATGTGGCTTTCCTAAGTGGCAGTTTCTTTCTCCCTCACCAATTTTTAATAACATTGGCTGAAAAGGTCATTTTTATAATTTTTTGGGTCATGGCTAGCTTATTGAAATACAGCAATACTTGTTACAGAATGCAGGTAGTGGATCCGCCTGGACCACCGCGAAGCGGTGGTGTAAGCCGTAACCAGGAGCGGAATCTAAGTAGCACTAGCCCGGATTATCACCAGAGGCCCGCCGCAAAGCGGGATGGACTTGCTGCTGCGAGAACTACCCAGGTCGCCGCCACTGGCGTGACTTCTTGCGTGTCGGCAAGCCAAGGCAGTGCGTGTAACAAATCGTGTGTGACGTAGGCGTAGTCGGGACAGGCAGGATGTCAGGACAGTCGGACGAAGGTTTCTGGTCAAGAAACGGGTTCGTAAAGGTTGGTACACGGTAGACAGAAACATACAGGAAACGCTTTCCTAGAGGCTGTAATCACTATAGATTCCGCAAGGAAGTGCCGGGCGGAACCTATAAGGGTCAGCGGATCAGCAACAACCCATTACTGAAGCGCTGGCCCTTTAAATTTCAGAGAAGTACTGCGCGCGCGCTAGAGGTCGTGGCCAACCGCACGGCAGCACGCAGAGAGCCGTGAGTGACACAGAGCGCGGCAGGGTAGTGTTGCGCACACCGTTGGGGCTGAGCACGCCCAAAGCCCGACCTGCGGACCGCGGCGCTAGCTTCGCCTCCGGGGCCGGGGAGCACGGGGCAGACACAACGGGTGCGCCCGTGCAGCCCCGACCCTGGCTGCGGGACCACCGTGACAGTACCTCCCCCCCTTTGGCCTCACCCCTCTTTCTGGAAAGAAGAAACTTCCCTTTTTTTTTTTTAGCACGTCACGATCCAGATGTTGTACCTCCGTCTCCCACGATCTCTCCTCCGGTCCAATCCCACCCAATCGATGAAAAGTGTCGGTTCCCTCAAGATAGACTTCATAGCCATAATTCACTTACTGTGAACACGTTGGAGGCCTCGCTCTTCAGGGGTAAGATGGGAACAACTTTCCTTACTGAGAAACGTATAGAGCACGACAGGCTTCATCAGCGATACTGAACGCGTTTTGGAATACGCATGGTGGGAGGTGCGAGCCCGGAGCTATAGGCCACATGATTTGATCCACTTTAACACCTCAAATTGGCCCCAGAACCGCGGACCCAGCTTATTAAACTAGGGATTTTTGAGCCGGTACGTATTTGTCAGACAGCCACACCATCTCACACCGGGCAGCTGAAAATCGGGGATGTTTCCTCTTCTGTCCGCCTGCGACTATCATGCGGCAGCAGCTTTTGCTGCAGGGATTTGGCGCGTCTGCTCCCTAGATGGTAGTCATGTCCCTACCAGGGTGTACAGCATAACACGGCTGATGAACCGGCTACGAGCGCTCAGGCTCACCTGAAGGCAGAGGGAGGATTTGGGACAGGCGCGGATGGCAGCCCATAACGATATAGAAGGGATTACAGCGGACAACCCCGTAGATTACAATGATCAGATCTCCACGGAAGACTTATCTTCATATCACTGTCGCGACAACTTTAGTAGACCATCTAGGTTGCCCTATTAGACCGGCACCAAAACGTCTTGAAACGGGCCTAGACTGACGTGGCGTCAGACAAGGTATGTCGGGCTCCCCATGCGACTATATGGTGTTGAACCCACTCCATCATGACCCAAATGAGACACGATGCGGTGGTAAGACCGAAGAAAGTCCCAACTTATGACTTTGCAGACCCATTGAGAGAGGCAGAGCGTGAGGCACGCCCGAATCTTATGAGACAAATTAGACCCCCACGGGTCCGAGACGATGTCAGACGTGGAGGTCGCCGTGTAACGGAAGATGTGTTCAAAGTAGCGAGCCGAGGCTGATGAGCAGACCTGGTAACGTGATTGAAGCGCCATCTTTGAAAAAACGTCTGCAACCACCCAAATGACAGTATTCAAGCGCTCCAAGAGAAAACAGGGTGTAAGTCGCGTGTCATTATCAAAGAGAGCTATCATAGACTAGTGGTCTCCATTTAGAACCCAAACTAATGCAGTTTTTAACTCCGAAAAATCGCGTGATGTAACGCCATACATCGGCGTCAGCATCATACAAAGTCGACACATGACCTATAAGGAGCAACGGGGTCGTTATCCCCGCACAGATAATACAGGGCTTTCCCAAATTACTCGTTGTTGCCTTAGACCATCTAGTCCGTGCAGATTCTTGTTTAGTCCACCAATAGAAGCGAGAGATTACTGAAGTGTCTTTTGTAGCAGCCAGGATGCCCGGTCCACCGACATAAGCAAATGTCCCCACTTTAAGAATTCTCCACCAGAGAGCCGTACGTACGAAGTTCTTCCCCCCGAGTGGAGAGTCCTGCTGGAGTCCCATTGGAAAGCAACATGAACCAACGTTCGGAGGGGGAATAAAATGCTGAGGACCGGTGGTCTTCCCCGATGGGTATCAGAGGCGTGGGAGAGAGCATCAGCCTAGGACGTTTTTGTTCCTGCCGGGCGGAAGTTGGTGATCCGGAAGTCAAAGCGCGAGAAGAAACAGCCGACCACCTGCTTGGCGTGGTTTCATGCGCAGAAGCTTGACTGAAGATACAGATTAGATTCTTTGTGATCTGTTATCAAATGTCCAATGTATTGGTGGCAAGCCCCTTACCATGAGGTGGGCGCCATTCCTCCAGTGCCAGTATTATGGCAAGCAATTCCCGATCCCCTATGGCATAATTATTTTCTCGCTGGGGAAAAGAGATCCATTAGGAAAAAAAAACAGCAAGAGCGAGTTCTGCCCATGGTCCCTTGTCTGCATGAGAAACCAGTCCCCTGCTCCCACAGACAGGCATCCACCTCCAGGGCGAAAGATTTATCTGGGTCCGGGCGAGACAGGAGGTGTCAGAGTAAAAGGCCGCGCTTTAAGCTCCGAAAATGTCCTTCACTGCCTCCTGTGGCCAGAGTCCTCGGATTGGCGTTCTTTTTAGAGGTAAGGGCCACACAATTGGTGCCACCAGTGGTGAAAAGTGGGAATGAACTGGCGGATAGTAATTTGCGAACCCTAAGAAACGCTGTATTCCCAGAAAAGTTCCTGACAGGTCGAAGGCCTACTGCATAACGTGCCGCGTCTTAACTTCTCTGGTCCATCTGTACCTATTATCCGAGATGAATTTTCCTAATGAA
Organism: Phyllomedusa bahiana; assembly: GCA_025379985.1. Classification (NCBI taxonomy): domain Eukaryota; kingdom Metazoa; phylum Chordata; class Amphibia; order Anura; family Hylidae; genus Phyllomedusa; species Phyllomedusa bahiana. The sequence continues at coordinate 5,534 of JAODAL010052946.1, forward strand.
CGGAAGGCTAGTCCGATGAAAAGGCATTTCTCCAACTTGGCGTACAACTGTTCTGCGGTGAGCGACTCAGTAACTTGGCGCACATGCACCCGATGGTTCTGGTGATCAGGAGAAAGATCAGAATGTCGTCTAGGGTAGCACGATTACGCAGGAATATAGGAGGCGTCTCTGAAAAATATCGTTAACAAATTCCTGGAAGACAGCTGGCGCGTGCACAAATTCCAAAGGCCTCACCAGAATTCGAAGTGGCCGTCACGCGTATTAAGGGCCGAGTCTTCCATACATCCGCCTTCACGGATTCTAACGATGTGTAAGCTCCCCGCAGTCCTAATTTGGGAAAAAAATCTGGCGCCCCCCCGGAGCCGTCGGAGTAAGAGTTCAGATGATTAGAGGTAATGGATATCGTGTTCCTCGACTTTTGACCTTGTTAAGACCCCGGTAGACGATCATGGACAGAGAACCATCTTTTTCTCAACGAAGAAGAAACCGTCTCCCGCTGGGGTAGAGGACTTGCGGATAATGCCCTTCTCCTAATTCTCCTAGATGTAGGGCGGTCTGGCCCCGGGTATCAGGTACGGATAGCGTGAAGACCCTGCCACGAGGAGGGACTGGTCCCAGGAAGAAGGTACAATTGGACAGTTAAAGGTCCGATGGGGCGGCAGCGTCTTCGCTCTTATTCAGTAAAGACATCCGCAAATCTGGTAATTCTGCTGTCAGGCCTGGCAGAGGTCGGGGAGATGGCTGCGGAGAGATGAACTACCAGTCGCCCCACTGCGTGTACATGCTTGCGGCGGCAGCCAGGCAGTGCGTGGTACCAAACCGTGATACGTAGGCGTAGTCTGTGACAGGCAGGAGTCAGGACATGGACGGGGCGAAGGGTCTCGGAGTTCCAAGAAACGTGTGCGTAAAGGTTCGGTAACACATCACGTGTTAGACAGAATCATACAGGAAACAGCATTCCTCTAGAGGCTGTAAGGCACTATAGATCCGGCAAGGAATCAGGGGGCGGAAACCTATATAGGGTCAGCGTCCAGCAACACCCAATTAACCTGACAGTGCGCTGGCCCTTTAAAATATCAGAGAAGTACCGCACGCGCTAGGGGGCGTAGGCCCACGCACTGCGAGCCGGACAAGAGAAGCCGATGAGACACAGAGCTCGGCAGGTGTAGTGGTCGCACTCGGGGGCGAGCACGCCCACGGGCCTGACCTGCGGACCGCGGCGGCTAATCGTCCCCGGGGCCGGGGTTAGCACGGGGCAGACACGGGTGCGCCCCAGCCCGACCCCTGGCTGCGGGACACCCTTGTGACAATACTCACAGGTCCTATTATAAAAAAATGTTGTTTCTAACAGACAGTTTTCTTCACAACAAAATTGAGGACCGAAAGTCGTCTCCGGTCGCATGCTTTGATTTTTGGGGGGCATTTGCTTTGAAATGCAGTCAATACTACAGGTCCTATTCTAAAAATGTTGTTCTCTAATAGACATTGTTCTTACACAAATTGTCAAAAGTGCTCATGGGTACATGTTTTGAATTTTTGGGGGGCATTTTGCTGTGACAGGCAGCCTATACAACAGCTTATTCTAAAAAATGTTTGTTTCTAACAGACATTTGCGTTCTTCACACATTGTCCAAAGTGGCTCAAGGTCCATGCTTTGAATTTTTGGGGCATTGCTAATACATGCATCAATACTACAGGTCCTAGTCTAAAAAATGTTTTTCTAACAGACATTTGTTCTTCACATTGTCCAAATGGCTCCAAGGGTCCATGCTTTGAATTCTTTGGGTGCATTTGCTATGACATGCAGCATACTACAGGTCCTATTCTAACAAATGTTTTTCTAACGGACATTATGATCTTCCACAATTGTCAAGAGAGTTTCTCAAGGGTGATGGTGCTGTCAGAAACAGAGAAAAGGGTAGGACACTGTTTTAATGGACACATCTTGCAAAATGACATGTACATGCAAGAACTTTAACATAGCAATCAATCCCTGTTATTGAGACAAACCTCATTTAATACAATGAAAAAAATGAGAAAGCAAAGTACATGTAGGGGATTCCATCCAATTTTAAAATGGTGATATTCTAGAATTAAAACTACTAAAAACCTGTGTATAGAACAAATAACTGTAAAAAAATTCCCTGATTGTACAATGGAGGTACATGGAAAACCTAGACACGATGTAGTTATTCAGAGGACATTGGAGTAGGTGGCGCACGGAAGAGAAAAAAGTACATAGACCAATTTCCTCCATGCAACTTTTGAGTAAAATGAGAAAAAGAATGCTCAAGCAAAAGGGCACCAGGTGTAACAGCGGAGCGTTAACCACCAGTATTGTCCAAGTGAAGGCTCAATTGGTCCGCACTCATACGGAGGGGCAGAGCGCTACCCATGTCTACTTGTAGCACTGAGACAGGGCTGGAGTTCTCACACACTACGCCTCCGCTTCCCACTCAGCTTCAGCATGACATTATGTTGCTGCGTCATCAGGGCAGATATTAACCTGCTTGTTTAATATAGATGACGACGCCAGCCTGGGCTCTCACCGCACCCACTGTAACTCCGGCCCCTTGGTCAGCTGTGTGCACAGGACAGTTCTAGTCAATGTCCAGTTCAACTAAAATGGTGGTAAAGACTCCTTTTTCCGGCAACTTTTTAATTCTGGGGTCAGACAGTGTTTAATGGTCATACTGTGGCCAGGACAGAGGGACAGAATATTTCCAGTTCAACTAAAATGTTGGTTAAAGACACCTTTTTTCTGGCACTTTTTTTAAACTGTGGGACAGACATGTTAATGATTCATCTCTGCGGTACCAGACAGATATAGTTAGAGTCAGTTCAAACAAAATTGTGGTTGAAAAGACCCTTTTAGCGGCACTTGTTTAAATCTGGGGTCATGCAAGTTTTCGAGGGCTCATGCTCGCGTTCCAGGACAGGATATTCAATGTCCAGTTCCAAGTAACATGATGGTTCAAATACAATACTACCTTCTGGGCACTTTTAATTTGTGGGTGATGCAGGTTTAAGGGTCCGTCTGGGGTACAAGACAGGGATATAAACTTGCTGTGACTTTTTCTTCTGTTGACTTTTATAACCTAAATGGTGTTGCCTAAGATTGTAGCACGATCCATTTGGACTGTTGTGGATGTTAATTTCAGCCTTCTCTTTCATCCTAAGCCTTGTTTGGGTGGTAATAAGAAAGGTGTTGTTGCTCTCCCATAGACTTTAATGTAATGCGCTCATATCGATGCTCACTATCGAAAACCCTTATCGAGAGCAGGCCGAGCTAACAACTCATCGTACGATCTCGATAGCCAACGCAATCGCTCAACACTACTCATCACTAATCGTGGCTAAATTTCGTGATTGGTCATTTGAACTGCGGGAGATATGGATAAACCAATCACAGAGGGAGCTACTCCTCTATGGGAAAATACATAGAAAACTACATTTGCTTGGAAGAAACTAATCACGGTCTTATTCAGTGAATAAGATGGACTGTATTGGCAGAGTTCAAGAGAATGGAACTACCAAGTGCAGTCGTACTGACACCCTGAATATGTATAATCCCTTATTATGGAACCTTTTTGGTATATTTACGAAACATACCAAAGAATACCTAATACAGGTCTTCATCGGTATAATACTCGCTTGTAAAAACAATATATTAATATAAAAAGTCATTGATACTCTTACGTATATATGAATGACAATCATGGTAGTGTTGCCAAGAATAGGGTCTAAACTTGGGACAAATAGATGAACTTATACAATAAACTATTTCTCTATAGGATAAGGTGCACTCGCTGATACAAGGGAATAGAACTCCCAAAGGGAGTTACACTGACAAAAATATATATATAATCACTTTAATAAAAACTATTTCTCTATAGGATAAGGTGCTCTTATGTGTTCTTTTAAGGATAGTTAATCCTCTTCTATAGATGAGGCAGATAAATAGGTAGGTTATATAGACAATAACAACTTGGAAAACTGCGTGGTTAATAATGTATACAAAGTGAGGAAGCAAATTGACAAACTTTTCTGAATGTAAAAAGAGCAAGAATAAAGCCACCAGTGTATCCCAGTTCCACGGAAGTAATATATAACACCAAATTTAATTATTAGAACAAAAATCATATCTATTTACGAATAACATATAATAACTATCGATAACGATTTTGTTTAGAGTCATAAGGATCTAACAGTAACTTAGCTGTGTATATCTAGAATAAAAAGAAATATTTATCTTGTACTACTCTTCTTTCTATCGCTTGTAGACTTAGTAGGAAGTTTTCGTACACAAAGCTGTTAGGACATAGCTGTGGGTTCCTAGCTGCAATTAATAAACTATACATTCTAATAATTCAGTAAAATCTAGTGTAGTATGATAATATTAGTGTAGAGTTTAATATATGAAGTACCGTGAGTCGTTAAAGTCTTTTTGGAAGCAAGTGATTGTAAACCTGCAAGTCCAAACATCTCCCTCTTTTTGAGGCTTGTGTAGCGCGATCTTATAGTGCTGTCAGGAGGGATCTAGTTTCTATCGAGTGATTATTATGGCTTCGAAACATCTTTTTGATGACAAGGGAGATCCTTCGACCAGTGGCAGGGGAGACCACATTTGGTGTGAGTCATGACACCCCCTAGTTTAAATACATTCGCCCCTCATATGACCATCGAAGCGACAGAAGCTAGTAAATGGTTAGGTAGTTCAACCCACATACTGAATTTTAACACATGATACAGTTCAAGTCACATAAATCACAAAGGAGCATTTACAATTCTGCTCATATATGATAGGAACTGGTAATTTGAGGTGGTATTAGATGTGATTTTTGTTTTCTTGTACAGATACTATAGACTAGCAATGCACTGCGGTAGAGAACCACATGGGGAGCTGCCAGGGTTAATGGGAATATTCAATTCTTGTTTAACATCCATAGAATTTTTGATCCGGCTAGGGGCTATTATATTTTTTTTATTTGGGGGCCCCCCTTCTATAAAAAATTCCCTGGTCTTTTGGTAAAAATGGCCCCCCCCAAAAAGGGTTTTTTTTTTAAGAATATGCCAATTTTGGGGTCTAAGGTTTTTTTAATTTTTGATCGAAGGGGGTTAAAATTCTGGTGATCAAAAAATTTTTTTTTTTTTTTTAGGGGTGTTTTTCCCCTCTTTTCTGTTTTTTTTCCCAAAACAGTTTTTTTTTTGGGAAAAATTTTTGAACTCTTTCTTTTGCATTTTGCAGTAGATCTCGGGAAAATTTTTTTCCCTAATTTCTGTTTTTAAGATATTTTTTTGGGTTTGGGCGGGCAGTGTTTCGGTGCAATTTTTTTTTTAAATTCTTTTTTTTACTTCCAAAAGGGAATTTGTTGGCATAGCCCGGTTTTTAGGTGGGGGAAAACTTTTAAAAGTTAATTTTGGGTATTGCTATAAAATGCTTAAAAAAAAGCTAAAGGTTTTTTTATTCAAAAACTTGCCCCGGGTCCATTTTTTTTTTTTTATTGCGTTTTCTCCCACCATTTTCACGGAGGGGAAAGCATCAGTAAACCAAAGCGGCTGCCGTTTTAAAGGGCTACGGAAATTTATTATAACCCGCAACCCCACAAAGGGTTAAAATTTTCAATGTATTCAATACCCATTTTTAAAAAACAGTATAAAAAAATTTATTGTGCCCCCCCTCTTCTTTTTGCTTCCCTTCCCTACTGGAGATACAAAACAAAGCCCCTCCCCCTTTCCCTTTCGGGCAGGGGGCCCAAATTTTGGACAGTCAATTCTCCCCCTTCCCGTTGTCTTTAAATTTTGCGGAGTCAATTCCCCATTTTTCTTTTGGTGGGCCTTTTTTTCTACAGGGAAAAACTTCCTACTTCCAATGCCATGTGGCCCCATTCCGGGTCAGGGACGACCTGCGGCCTCTTGATACACCCAAATTTCCCCCAAACATTTACTCACAGTGCTGCAGCGCACCAATCATGAAATTCCTTGCTGGTGCACCTGCTATCCCAAAAACCCCACCTACCCACTGTTTCCCCGGCCCATCAGGAACTTTTTTTTTTTCCCTTTCCCTCATCTGTTGCCCCTTCTCCCCCTTTGGGGCACTGCCGAGGATACTGCGGGGAGGATTCAAATTTCCCAAATTGCTTTTTGGAGGCTCTACCCCTAAGGGGACACCTAAAAAAGTTGCCCCCTAAATTGTAAAAATTGAAAAATAAAATATTTTAAAATTCCCCCCATATGAATCTGAAAAATTTTTAGGGTTGAACAAACCATTTCATGACAGACAGCACTTCACCAACAAGTCTGTCCCTCGCCCTAGTGAGAAACCACCAAAAAAGAATATCCCTATGCTTTTTAACCTCTTTCTGGGACACTTTTTACTAAAACTCATAAATTGTTAAAGGCATTTTGGGTTTTTTCCAAGATACAAACGTATTGTAAAAACCCTACTAACCACACTACAACTTGTAGGGGTTTTGCCCAGGGAAAATTGTTTGTAAACGGTGGAACTGATTTTAAAAAAAGGTTGGGTGATCCCCTTCTTCCCTTTGGCTGCAGGCGCTGCCTTCCCTTTTTCCGCAGTTTTGGCCCCCCCGGGCCGGGAAATTTTAAAAGGGAAAATTTCATCATTCATGCGGGGGGCCCATATAAAACCTTTTTATCACATAAAATTGTTTTTACCCCTACGGGACCCCAAAACCATTCACAATATACTCCCTTTTGCACAAGATAAATTTTCAAGTCCCCTTTTCTTTACTCCTAAATTTTTGCAGGCTTTTTTGACTTCCCGCCAAATTTTTTGAGTGTCAGACCTTACTCTTGCCTTGCGGGACCCATGGACCAAACCCCCACCACTTAAAAAATTTAGGGAATTGTTTTTCTAAGGACCCAGGGCCCCAAAAGCCGGGGGAAGCACACTTGGTTACACCCCCTTTCTTCCTCCCCAAAACCGAGAAAAACCGGGCTATCCCCCTCCGGGACAAATCCGCGGGGCCCTTCAATGGGGCCTTTTCCCCACTCTACCTCCTCCTGGCACTGATTTGCTACTTTGTTTGGGGAAATGTTTTTCCTCCACCCCCCCCAAAACCCCTTTGATATCCCTTTCCCCAAACCCGATCCCGCCAAAAATTTTTCCCCCACTCTCCCCCAGGTTTTCATTTCGTTTCCCTGCCCCTTCCCAAAATTTTTCCCTTCAAAAAAGGGAAACCCGAAAAAATTTTATGTCCCTTTTAATCCCTCTCAAAAACCTGTTGACCAAATTACTAGACGTGACAAAAATCCTATGCCATTTTCCCGTCCATTTTCAAACCCAAAAAAAACTTACCGGGCAAACGGGAAAGACCTGTATCATTTTGCTAACAAAAAGGGTGGAGGCCCTTCTGGTATCTTTTAAGTCTGTTGCAAAAAGATACTGGGGGAAAGACACCTGTGTTACTCATCTGGGGAAGAGTTCTGCCGAAAAACTTCTTTCCCGGGGGCCAAAGAACTTAGTAAAGCCCCTCAACAAATTTTTTAATTTCCCAAACTAAAAGGGCTGTAACGTAAAAAAAATTTCAAACGCCAGTTTGGTTCTGCCCCCCATTCCAAGATAAGGGTTTTTGCCCTAAATTACAAAAATTAATCAATTTTATTTGCCCTTTCAACTTTGGGTTTAAAGGCCTTTTAAAACCAACTTGGAAAAATATTTGAAACTTTTCGCCCTGAATATGTGAACTCCCCGGGGAACCCCAAAAATTTCCTCCATTGCAAAAGGCCCCAATTCCTTGCGGGTCTCAAGCCTTTTCCCTCTCATCCTTTAAAGAAAAACTTCAAAGGGTTGGGCCGTTTTCCAAGAAGCTTTCCCTGATAATACTCTTAATCAATTAAATGAAATTTACCCGGGGATATTCCGGTACAAATTTTTCCCAAAGTTTTTTTTTCAACTGGAATTCCCCCCCAAAGGACGGGCACACCTCAAAGGCACTGTTTTTATTCCCCAAAAAGGCCCTGGTCATCGGCCAAAAAACTGCAAAACCCAAACCCCGCGACGACTGAAAGAAATCTTGCTGTGCTGGAAAAACATTTTCCTCGGAATACCAAATCAGGCCCCAAACTCTTTTATAGGTTTCGGAAACTACCACAGACAAGATTTAATCAACAAGCACAACCCCGCCCTTGCCCTCAAAAAACCCTTTTACCTAACCTCTCACCAACTAAAATTTTAATTCCAAGAAGCTTATCCTAAAGTTTGCGGCAACGGGCCCCCAACCTCCCCCTCCATTACGTTCAATTCCAACCCCCCTTCAAGCATGGGTTTTTCGGCAAGCCTGTGTTACTGTCCTTGCCCAATTCAGCAAAAAAATTCCTCATAAGTCATTCTGGACCTTTTTTGCCCTGTAACTTTTAAACCTTTTCAAGGGCCCATCAAATTCCTTTCTTGTGGGACACGGGGTGCCCCCCCCCCAATCTGGCCAAAAACTTCTGATTTTCCCTCCGGATGTAAACCCTTTTTCCCCAGATTAATTTCAGCGTTGGGTGGAGGGGACCCCCAAACCCCAAACTCGTTTTGGCCCCACCCGGGGGGGGGGGGGGGTTTTCCAGTTGGACATCAGGGGACTCCTATCAAGACAAACTCTTTTTTTGTCCCTTTTCCCCAAAAACTTATTTGGAGCAGTTCTTTTTCAAAAAATGAATGGTACAAAACCCGATATGATTCCTTGGAAGTTTTTGGACTTTGATTCTCCTGTATCTAAAAAAAGTAAATTTGCAACTAAAACCCTTTCCCAGTCTTCTTTTGTCATCCGGGAATTTCCTTTAAATTTCCAAATTGATACTTCAATAAAGTCTCCCCTAAAGTATGGCCCACAAGGTCCCGATGATTTTGGGGGCCTCTTTCCGGTTGAAACCAGTCCATGTTTTCAAACACTCCCTTTCCTAAAACAAAGGGGTGCTCATCCAATGCTAAAAACCCCTGTTCCCTGTTCTAAAAAAAGGCTTGTCCCTGGTAAACCCCACAAAAATATTTTTTTGGTTCAAGTTTTAAAGAGCAGTTATCTGTCACTGTTTTTGAGCCCCCTGTTGCCCCCCAACACGCATGAAATTTCTTACCCAAAGTCCCCTCATCTCCCTACATGTTTCCCACATTTTAAAGAGCTCTGCAATGTTTTGCCCTTTAGGCCCCCTTTACACAAGGTTTTCTAAATTTACCTCCTTTGCTTTCACTTATCTTTGGTACTCAACTAAACCGGGACAAGTTTGCCCTCAAAGGGGCCCCAAGAATTCCCAAAATCAATTCACTCAAGCCTTCATGCCTGTCATAAACCTTGGACCCCCTGAAACACTTTTCTGAGGTCCAATGCTACAGTATGGGGAGGTTATTTTACTCAGTGCCCCTTTGACCTTCCCCTGGGGCATAAATTTTCTCTCATTCTTCTTCAACTTTTTGCATCCATCAACTGCAAGGTTTCTAATTTCTAAACCCCATTGGTGTTTTGACAAAGTTGTTTTTTCTTGGAAAATGTTATACCTTAATGCCCCCAATACCCCTTACTGATGACCGCAAGAAAGCGGGTATGTCCATCCCTTCCCCTTAAAACCTCAAAAAATACAGGCATTTCTGGGACTTTTCCATTTTGCCGAAATAAATCCCAAAAAATTCCCCCCTCTAGCTTGATCAAAACCCTCTTATGCCCCCTTTCCGGACTTTCCCTTAAAACCCCACAAAATTTTCTCCCTAAAAGGGCCGGGACTGCTTCCTGAAAACCAAAAAACCCTTTTTCCAAAAAGCTCCTTTTGGGGAACCCCGGACTCCCTCAAAACCCTTTTCCCCCTTTTTCCTTTTCCAAAACATAAGGCCATGCCTTGGTTTTTTTTGACTAAAAAGACCATGGGATCGTATGAGACCTCTGGGATACTACCCCATGCAAGATACATCCTGTCGCCCCAAGACGCCCCTTTACTTGCCTTGCCCCTTTCTTACAAGTTTAAAGGGACATCATTTTGGGACATCAGGGGAACTATCTTGGCCCCTCATGACTTTAAACCCGGGATTTGAAACAATCCTGCCAAAAAAACACATCTCCATGCAACGTAATCTTCCCACTACAATCCATTGATGATTTCCCGAAAATGTTTAAACCTTTAAAAATGTACTACCCCCAACCCCGCCACCCCGCTTCCCCTCTCAAGGGGGAAATGGAGACCCGAAAACCCCCACAAGAAGAAGATGAAAGGGAAATTCCCTTTATCTTGACTGCCTTTAACGATTTGGGGGCTGAAAATTCCCACCTTTCCCACTGTCTTGTTTCCCAACTGGAGAACCCGATTATGGGCTTCTTTACTGATGGATCCCGATATCGTGAAAAAAGGATGATTCCCATTTTCGGATTTGCTGTGGTTAAACCCTTCATGAAAAACCCTAAGCCCCTGCATCTTTACCTTGAGTAAGCAACCCAGGAAGGCCCGAACTTTTGGGTGAACAGAAGCTTGCAAACTCGCTGAAGGGAAAAACTGGGGAAAAATATTTCACCCCTCAGCCTATGTGTATGGAGTGGCCCAAAACTTAGCCCGAAGTTTGGGGCCCCCCGGGGGTTTTTCCAAAAAAGCTAGTGGAACGCCAAAACCCAAAAACCCCGAACTGTTCAGACCTTTTTTTTATGTATGCCCCTTTTCCCGTGCCGGGCCCAAATTGGGTTCTTGAAAAACCCAAAACTCATGGGAAAATAGAGACAGAGGGGCCGGGGCAATTTTCAATTTCCGATCAGGGTGCCCAAGGCGCAGCCTTCCTTTCCCGTTTAAATTTGAGAGAAAGCAGGAGTGGCTATAACGTACTCCCCAAGAACAAAAAAGAAGGGAAAGTAGAAAAAAGAAAAAAGTAGAAAAAAGAAAAAGAAGGGGAAGCTAAGAAGAATGAAGAGAGCAGAGGATGAAGAAACAGAACCCAAGGGAAAAAATTTTACCCAACCCAAGGGGGCTGGGCCTCTGAGGGGCAAATTTAAAACCCAAATAAGCCAAAGGAAAGGGGTTAAAATGGGGAAAAGGGAAAATGAAAATGAAAAAAGGATGGATTCTGGAGGGGAAAAAAAGTAAACTTTGTCCCACCAAGGGATTAAAATTTCCCGGGGGGGGTTTTTAGTTCAAAGGGTCTTTTAAATTTCACACGAGGAAAAAAACCAAATGATTTTTCTATTAAAAAAAATATATCGGGCCCGGGGAAATTTTGACCACGCAAGAAATTTTTTCCAAGATTGTGAAAATTGAATGCTTTAAAAACCCGGGGGGACTGGTCAAATGCCCCAAAAACAAACTGGCCCAAAACCCTTGTACCCCTTTCAAAAAGGATCCGATTGACCCCATTGGGGTTGCCCCCAAAAAGTTGAAAATTCAAGATGTTCCCAGTGGGGGGTGGATTGGGTTCCCCAGAGTGGGGTGGGGGTTACCCATCCCAAATATTACTGCAAAAAACCCACCGGTTTTAAAAAAATTGCTGACTGAATTAGGTTTCAGATTGGAATCCCAAAGGGTTTTTAGAGTCCCCGATTAAGGAACCCGGATTCAAGCGAAGTAACTAGAGACATTTGGAGTAGTTGGGGCTTTTACCCTTTGGGTTGCACACCCCTTAAACCTCCCCCGAGCTCGGGAAGGGAAGAGGATGAAAGCCACACTTAAAAACAAAAATTTTTCAAAAACCAGTAAGGGAAAAATCCCCTTCCTGGCCAAAAAATTTCCCGCCCCTTTCCCCGTACATGTCAAAAACACCCCCAGGCAGCCCACGGTCCCCACACCTTATGAAAATTTTTTTTAGGCCTTTACCAGGTTAGGACAATTCTATCCACAACAGTTTTGGGGCCACGGGTTTATTTGCTTGTAAAATAAGGGCATAATTTGTGTAATGAATTTAAACTAACCCATGCCGGGGAAATGTTTTCCTCTATTCCCAAAATTTACTAGGGTCCCGAGCACCTACCCAAAATACAAAAACCCCGGGGGATTTTGTTTTGGGCAAAGAAACAATGGTTCCAAGGGGGGGGTTTTGGGGGGGAACCCGATTTTTAAAAACCCAAACCCAAATTCTTTGGTGTCCCCAACCTCAGTGAAAAATTTAAAAGGGAAAAACCCACCGGGGCATTCTTCACACTGCAAGAAAGCGGGCTGGAGCCAAAAAAAGTCATCATGAACAAAATCTTTTTTCCTTTTTTACATTTGTGTTGGGTTTTGGTGTTTTGAAAATACAAGGGGAAAAGACCCAGGGGGGGGGGGCGGTGAATTCAAAGCTTTGGGATCAGGACAAAAAAAAAGGAAATCAACCAATAATACCCCAAATAAAGATAAAAAAAAGGTGTAAAATTGGATAAATAGTATCCATTACAACCAACAAGTTTGTAAACCCCAAAAAAGAAACCCAAAAAAGCTTTGCTGGGGGAAAAATTAAAAACCCCAAAAAAAAAATTTTGGTACCAAAATTTGGCCTGGCATTGGACAAAAAATTTTAAAAAACAAATCACAAGGGGGTTTTTGGAATTTTCAAGTTTTTAAGGGTTTTTTTTAGGGGTGACCTTCTTGTTTTTCCCGAAACCCCAGAAAATTTTTATCAATCTTATCCCTTATATTTCCAGTAAAACCAACTTTTCACCCAAAATTTTCCAGGTTTCCCCTTTTTGGATTGTAAGCCCAAACCATAAATTGTCACTGTAGGGATTGCCCAAGGTTCAAAAAAGGCGGTCATGTGGTCAACAACCATCATAGGCTCTTTTTTTGAAGAGGCCCGGGGATTTTTAGTTACGCCCCCTTGGAAACAAGCCTGGCAGGGGATGCAGGGGTTTACTACCCGCCTCCACCTGTCCATACAGCCATCCAAACCGGGGGGACACCCTATTCATCTTAAACTCAGTTTTTAAAAGGGGGATGAGGAAAAAGAAATTTTAAAGGTTTTTGGGGGGCTGTAGGGTGAGGAATTGATTGAAAAACCTTTTAAAAAATAATGTTTATGTCCCGTGATTATAACTAGAAACTGTTATATTTCTTTTGCATTTTCCCTTTTATCCCCAAATTTTCCCCCTTTTCCAGCTTTATTCAGATACCCATACGCTTGGAATTCATAGCTTTTAAAGCAAGGGAAAATAAATTCAGGGGTGTACCTGTTTGAAAAAAAAGCTTAAAATAACATTTTGGACTCATTTAAAGGCTCCAAAATTAAACTTATACAGAAAAAGACAAAAAAAAAAAACAAAGATGGCGCAGAATTTTTTTTAAAACCAACACCCCCCCCAGATCATTTCACTGGACAAACAACTCCATTTAAGGGAAAATTTTTTTGCTTTAGCTGTGCAATATTATGCAAGCATGCAAAATGAAAAAGTGTGTATTTTCACCCCTATATGAATATGTATTTGGTTTTTCCCTTTTAAAAATTGCCTCCCCCAAAAATTAAAATTTAAACCCAAAATCCCAAAAAACACATACTTTACAACAATGTATACGTATCACTTTTCTATAAAAGGGCCCGTACCCTTCCCCGATAATAAAACCGAATGCTTTTCCAAAACAAATTTTTGTGGACGGTACTTTTGGGGGTCCCAGCTATACAGCAAATATATTTTAATTTGGAGGAGTTTGCAATTTGCAAGAGTCAGATAAAAGGGTGAAAAACTGTCATCAAAAGGACAGGTGGCAGAGGTCTGGTCGAGGGACGTGGCAAAAAGGTACAGTACACGGTGGGAAAGAAGCTAGGAACGTTTCCAAAGGGCCAATAGGATAAAGATCCGGCGCGGGGAACGGAAAAGGGCGGTTAAAACGGGGGCGTGTCCGGAAAAGGAATTTCCCAGTGCGCTCCCCCTTTAAATCCAAAAGTGTCGGCTGCGCGCGCATAGGAGGAGGGGAGAATTTCGGGAAGCAGAGAACGTCAGGAGGCGGCTGGTTAAGTTGGAGCGAGACGCGCCGCCCGCATGTGAGAACGTCCCACTCGCCGCGGGGCCGAATGCGCCCGCAAAACTGGGGGGGGTTAGGGGGGACCGTGACAAGGGGTTATCCCATCCCCCCTGAAACCAGTTTTATGCATGCGCTTGGAAAGATCCTAATTTCTGTGTTTAATCCAAAATTTGTAATGCAAAAAAAAAAAGAAATGCCGTGTAGGTTTAAATCCCCCACCTTTGATAACCGTAGTAGGGGAAGTTATGGGTGTCTTCGTAGGCATTGGAACTTCTTAGTGGGGACCAGTTTGGGTGGTCTTGATGGAGCGTTTTTGTAAGTTCTGAAATGGAGATCAATTTGGGAAAATTTAAATCAGGATAGGTTATTCACAGTCTTAGAATCACCACGAGGGATGGAACATGTTGATTAAGCTTGTGGGCATTTCCCCCCCCCCCCAAAGGGGAAAATGTGTTGCATGTCCAAAAAACCAAATCAGAATTTTAAAAAGTCATGTAAGGACGGGTACAAAATAGGGATTTCTTTAAAACTGTCAAACATGGGGAGTTCTATAGAAAATTGCCCAAAAATTTTTAAATATTTTCTCCTTTTAATCTAAACGTACAAAAACAGACACAGTCTTTGAAGTATGAAAAGGTGAAATATTTTATGCATTAAATAGTAATTTTCTCAATGGTATTAGAAAAGGGGTGCTGGGGGGGAGGAGCCGTCCGCCCCACACGGCGACTTTTGAAAAATAAAACTTCTTTACAAGCATGCGCAGTGAGGTAAGTATGCTACTTTATACCTTTTCCAAATCACAGACATATACAATTAAAAAAACCCTTTTCAATTCAAAATTTTAATTTAAACCCCTTTTGGGGCTGAGAGCTTTAAGCTTATATCCAGAAGTTTTCTTTTAGTTGTGTTCACTCAGGTTATAACAGATGACTTTTAACTCTTTCTGTACGCACCTTTTAAGTTTGTACGTTATGATGTGCCTCGATGAAGTGGCGTGTAGGGTATTTTCATCAAATTTACTTTTCTATTGCATTGCAAATCCGATTTCATTTTCTTTTTTACCCTTCTTCTTTTTGAAACCCGGATACCCGATCTATGCTCATTGAGCCGTATTCTCATGTCTACTAGTTTCCCCCGAAATACGGTTTACCACGGGGGCATTTCAAAAGATTACCGCGCTACTTGAAGGTGGTACCCTCGATTTTTAATAGGGGGCCTTGTGTTGGATGACTAATTTCTGAGCCTTTAATAATGTGTTACAGTTTGGCGTTAAACGGGATACGTTCCATTTTTTTCGGGGTAGCTGCTTTGTTATTTTGATTGATTTTCTTAATGTCAGAGTTATAAGGCTCTGTCCTATGTGTGTCCTTTTCGATATTTAACAATGGTGGGTTCCCCGAATAAACTCCAACTGTGGATCTGTTAAAAAGAGCCCGTATTTATTAAATTTTTTTTTTAATCATTGTTGCATGTTTTAAATTTTGTGAGACCAGGTAATTTTATTGTGCCTCTCTATCTTTTTTCCTGAAATTAACAATTCTGTCTATTTTTTTCAAAAACCTCTTGTCCCATTTTTTCAAGGGTTAACCCTTATAATCGTTTTCAAATTTTTTCCCTTTTCCGGTGCACTGTTTTAAATTTTTGTGTTGAAAAAAATACGACGTGCACGGATTATTCCCCTTTGGGAAAAGCTTGAAAAATCTGGGGGCATGATAAATTTGTCTATGAAAGGGTTTTTTTTGTTGTTTTTTTGAGAACTAGTCGTTTCCATTATTGTTCGATGTTGATATTTTACGTCCCCAAAAAAATGGACGGTGTTCCCCATCTTTAGTGTGGAGAATTTTTTCGGGGGTGTGCATTGTTAATTGTTCCAAGAATATTCAAGTTCAGTTCTGTACCGTCCAAAGGGCAAAAATATCTCACATTCTTTATAGAATTCAAAAATTGAGAAAATTTAGGTTAAAAATGAATAGCAGATGAAATTTGCCCTGAAAAAGTGGAAAGTTTTCCTGTTTAAACTGCCAAAAAATGTAACAGCATTATTTAAAAGGTCAGAAAATTTGTCATCCAAACAAAAGGGACCCCCATTTAAAAATTTGGGGATACCCACTTGTCAGGTGGCCGGGGAAAATATCTTTTGAAAATGCCCCCGTGGTAAAACCCTTTTTGTCGGGCAAACAGGAGAAAGTGAGAATACGGCTCATGAGCTAGATCGGCTTCCCGGCTTTACAAAAAAAAAGAAGGGTAAATCAGAAAATGATAATCTGATTTGCAATGCTAATGGAAAAGTAAAATTTTTGAAAAACCCAACATGCCATTCTTCGAGGCACTCTTTAAGTATCAGAACTTAAATGGTGGGTACTAGAAAGGTTAAAAATTTTGTCTGTTTAAAATGAGTGAAATCTAATAAAAAAAGGGAAAAATTTGGTAGTAAGCTTAGTGCTCTCAGCCCCAAAGGGTTAATGAAAAGTTGAAATTGAAAGTGTTTTTATAATTGTTTTGTCTGTATTTGGAAAGGTATATAGTAGCATACTTTCCTCATGGTGCTTGTAAAGAAGTTCATTTTTCGAAAGTCGCAGGGTGTGCGGACGGCTCCTTCCCTCCCGCTTCCTCATATCTATTTTTTTTCCATTTGGGAAAATGGGCTAGCTTTAATGCGATAGTATTGCACCTTTTCCTATGACTTCAAAGTGTTGTCTGTTTTTTGTACGTTCTGATTAAAAAGGGGAAAAAATTTTTTAAAAAAGTTGGAATTTTCTTAGTGTTTATATGCGAGTATGGAAGACTCGAAATTCCCCCACTGAAAAAATAAAAGAATAGTTGTTATAAAAAAATAGGTTACTTGTGTATTTTGGGAAAAATTTGGAGTTGTTATTTTGGATTTTTTGTTTGCGGTAAAAAATATGTCGGCAAAACAACGAGGCAGTTTAAAATAAGGGTTAGAGAACATATTGGGGATATTAAATATCATAGGAATACCCCAATATCACGTCACATCTGGTTTAGGAACATGGAGGTTATTACTCTGAGTTTTTTTTTTTGTGTTAAATTTAACTTAGAGTTAATAGAGAAAAGGAGATATTGATAAAAAAACTCCTATGAAGGAAGCAGAATGGATGTTTAGACTTAAAACACTTCTTTCCCGAAGGTCTGAATGAAATGCTTTTACATAAAGTTGAACAAACTCCTTTTCTAATTGTTTTTCTCCCCCTCTCATAATGTATAAATGTGGTGATTGTGCCATGAAGGGCAATCTAGTCGGGAAGTTTATTGATTGTACTGTATCTAACATCTTTATGTATTATGTATAATACCTTTTTCTAAGTGCTTTCCTTTGTCCTTTCTGGATATACTTACCGTAATACCTTTTTTTGTGGGTTTAAAGATTTATCTTTATTTTTTTTCTTATGTAACCTCCCCCCCCCCTTGGTAGTCATACTTTTAAGCACTTATGTGATGACAACTAAATGCTACTTGCACAATTAAAATGGTTATTTTTTTTGTAGAGTGTTTTATCTAGTGATCTGATATGTCCGTTCTCTAGTGACTTGATGCTATTTGCACAATTTTAATGGCCATTTTGGGGCAGGAGAATTCTATTAAATCCCCTTGATACGTTGAGCCCCCTTTTTCCCTTTCTATGTGCGCTAGTGTTCGCTTCTGCACCCTGATGTCTCTCATACATATGGGAATACGCAAGTATAATAGTGATGTGCATGTGCAGATTTTAATCCCACACGCGAGACTTGGATGCCGAGATTTTGGATTGTGCACTTGCACATTAGCTGTGTCTAAGCGTGAAATGAATAATGGGCCCAGGGTCTCCTTGACTATGAGGGAATGAATTGATTTTGCCATGAGCAGTGGCTTGCGGTGAACGTGGATGCCTAAGTATGACATGCCTTAGTGCATACTTTTTTTTTATTTCAGCAGATATTGGGTTTTAAATTTAAAGCTAAGAAAGGTTATTATGGTTAGTATATGTAACCAGATAAACATTCTAGGGTGGCACTTTTCATCGGTCACGCTATCTGGGAGTATCCTTCACATTTGTGGTAGTAGTCCATAAAGCTATACTGAATTGTGTTTATGGTTGTCTCCTGATTAACCCCTGTACAATAGTCGGGGGAGAAAGACGCTGGAATTTGTATTCAGAATGGTGATGAGGTCGCATTTTTACTTTATTACATATTGTGGATTTAGAAGAGTTAGCTATTTTTACTGTTTATTAGTGTTGATCAAACCTTTCTAGAAAAATTAAGTTCTAGTAGAACTCGAACCGAACATTTTACTGTTTGTTCGAGTAAAGTTATGGTTCTAGTTCGACACGCCATTTTCAGTTTAGTTTTCAGCGTCTTTCTGCACTTTTGCCGGCCATCCAATCACCTTTATACACTTTTGCCAGCCATCCAATCACTGCAGAGCACAGAGAGGTGTCAAAACGTCATCGTTGAGGTGTAAAAGGCTCTCATTGACTGCTAAAAAACAAATGACCATGTCATTATATATTTCACTGTATTGCCTTGGGGAACACCATTTTCAGCTCACTGTCTGTACTGTACAGACTGCTCTTAGTTAGATAGCATTTTCCTCTCCATAAACATCAACAGTTAGGAAGTTTGGTATTGCTGACTGCATCTTTCCCACACCCAGAAGCTGTTATTTGGTGACATTTGGGGCAGTATAAATGCCCAATTCAACTATACATGGTTATATATTATAAAGGTTTCTTGGATTTGCTAAACATACTCATTGCCCAAAAAGTTCAGTTTTTGCATTTTTGGGGGTTCAGTAAATGTATAACACACCGTCTCCAAATCTCATATTTGTCAAAGGGGCTTTTGGGCCCCTCAGGATGCAGGTTCCCATAGCAGCTGCTACCGTTGCACCTCCTATAGCTATGGCCCTGCTTGCAAGCTGTCCTCATCTTTTAAGTTAGCCATTGAAAGGAATGAAGTAATTGACCCTCATAATTTTTTTCTGCCACTCTAAGCCTAATTTTCTTCACTAAGTTGTTCCACATATCCAGTTTACTGTTATGGATTGTAATTACAGCTTCTCCTCACCTATATATGTTTAAAAAATTAACCAGAACATCTTCTCCCATTGACTTTAATGGGGTTCTAGTTCTACTTCGACTCAAACCTCGAACCGAGCATACTACAGTTCGAGATTTTAATCGAACTAGAACTTTTTACTGCTCGCTCATCTCTACTTTATCTACTGTATTACTACAACAGTGTTTGGTAGACTATATTTAAGTGGCTATAGGGAGTTGAGTAGGGATTGACAGGGTGAGCCATCAATAGGTGGGACCGTCCTTGTCGGGGCGATCTCCCCGACTCCTTAAGGGACTTATAGGGATTATCTATAGGGATAACTTGTCTCTATTCTATTAGAACCTACCTCTCTCATGGTGTTTTAAATTTTTGTATTTTGGTTACTCATTGTATTTGTGATATGGATTTTCTATTATAATAAAAGGAATATCTTAATATGAATTCTATGTTTATTTTTTGTAGTGATTTATGTTAATAGACCGACTTATGTTGAATTGTTAAGCTTTTCTGTGATTTTTATATGTTATAAAAATTATAAAGATATTTTCGAAAATTAAGCCAATATACAGTAGACATATGGAAGATGCTAGTCATAAACTTTTTTTAACTTTGTAAATGGCAAATGTTTCCAAACTTCGATAATTTTTTTCTTTATTTCACAAATAAACAAGGATTGTATAAACCAAAACTTATTACTAAATTGAAGAATAAGGTATCATGAGAAAAGAAAATCTAAATCACATGGATAAATAAAAGCATTTCAGAAGTTTCATGATTGAAGGAATATAAAATATATATAGGTCATTTGTATTTTTTATAACTTTCACACAATGAAAACATTTACAAAAATAATTTGTGTTTATGTCACCATGTTTTACGGAGGGGGCAAGATGTAATTTTAATTGGAACCATTTTTGGGTACATAGGACTTATTAATTAACTTTAAATGTGTACGACATTTATCATGCAGCTGCAATAACATTTCTGATTCATTATTAGGTTGTTGCAAATTTAGCATTTCCATGTATGTGTATTTTTATCCTTTATTTGCTACCAATTTCTCAGTCCTTTTTTCACTAATTCTTTAAACTTTTTTTTTAAAATTAAATCCCCCTTTTGGGACTTTACATTTCAATTC